>VZRU01004776.1:174792-206835 GCA_013398155.1 Pedionomus torquatus
AGAGTGGCTACTTCTGTACCAGCCTGACTTGTGAGAGGTCTATTGGCACCACACATCGCTATTTCTTCTGCAGCAGAAGCAGCCCCTGTATCAGCATTAGGTAGCTAATCTTCTTATGATTCAAGTCATAATTATCAACTCAGCAATGAGTTAAGATGAGGGACTGGAGACTGTGCAGATGCAACTGAACAGGTTTTGATTACATTTGATGTGTGTGCATTCTGTCCAGTCCAAGCATTGGTTTGGTTTTCATGCAGTAGATTAGGTCAAACATTAAAGATGGAAGACGATCATGATGCATATCACAATTTAAAACAAAAATATTTTAGTTAAACCTTTAAAGACGCAACTCTACAGTCAAGAGAAAGTTAAAAGTGAGGAGTGAGTGAATGGCTGTGTGGTGTTCAGCTGCCTGCAAGGTTCAAGGACAACAAATTACTAAGACTTTGCCATGGTTTTGGCTGGATTGGCCAATCAGAATGACAGATGGCCCCTCCATCCCCTCTCTTCAAAGAGAGAAGAGGAAGAGATAAAGAACTTTAGGAGTAAAGGGAAAAAACTAAACTACTTTAATGAAAATTCTAGTAAATAATGAAATAATAAATAATAAAAATATTTTTTAAAAAAGGTAAATGGTATATACAAAACTGGGTCAAGCTCCCAGGATAATGATCATGTCACCAGCAGGACAGGGAAAAGTCCCAGACTGGACTCGGCAACGGACAGGAGCTGGATTCTGGATCTGTAGTCGGGAGCACACAGATCAGAATGAAAGGCAGACAAACAGACAGGGTCCTCCTCAGATGTCAGCCACTGAAGAAAGAGACTTGACCCTTCAATCCCTCAGCTTTTATACTGAGTATGATGCAGATGGGATGGAAAACTGTTGGTCAGTTTTGGGCCGCCTGTCCTGTCTCTACAGGCATGATGCCTCTATGCTTTTCTGCTTCCAACCCTTCAATGGTGCAAATAATGAAGTTACCTGATCTTGGTTGTTATAGAAATAAGTATAAGCAAGAACCTCTCTACATACTGTTCCTTGGTATAATCAAGTCTTATCACTGTAAGAGTGAACAGTTTCTAAACAGTATGCTGTTAATTTCAGAGTTCAGTTAGAAGAGGTCCAGTTAAAAAGTAAAATTACTGAACAGAAAATTTGTTGTGTTTCACCTCAAACCAGGACAGACAGGTATGAATGAAATATTAAAATCTATACATACGTACAAGACGAAGCAACAGAACAAGGAAAGGCAGGCACTAATAGCCAGAGAGCACCATAAGTCTGATTTCACTCAAACAGGAGAGAAACAGACTGACCTGAAGATGTCAGGGAGAGGGAGAAAAAGACCAGAGCCACAACAAGTCCAGACAATGAAAACAAGAGAACTGTGGAAGATGGAACTTTTAACTGAGATTTATAAAGTGTGAGAAAGAAATTCAAAACCAGAATCCAATTTTCTAATGTGTATTAGGTAAGTCCTAAATCTTTTCACTATTGCTAATCAAGAACCACCCCTCAGCCTCCCTCAGCAATGAGGACTCAACAGCAGGTGTACCTTGATCTGTGTCCTATATAATCCTTATATAACAACATGTCCACATTTCAGATCTTGTGAGTGTGTGGATGTGAGAAGAAATAATTTATGAGAAAATAAGTATAAATCAAATCAACTGGCTGAGAGATTTTCGATAATATACTATATTTCTACATTTCAACAAGATGCCAATTCTGTCTGTTAGACTAATTTCCAGCACTTCAGCAGACAAAGCAATCCAGTTACACAATGAAGCTGGATAAGACTCAATCAATAAGTTGCTAAAGTTTAGCAGCTGTAGCAATGATTAGAACAAATGAAGAGATGTATTTAGTCCATGATTAGAACAGTTAAAAACAAAACTGAATGCATTTTTCTGAAATATATATACTTAAACCAACTAGAGCATCTAAACAACTGTGTATCTTTTGAGCTGGCATTAAATCAAAGCAACATTATTCAGGGTACTTGCCACATAGAGTTGTTTCCACATTGTTCCCCAGTCTCTTAAAGTTGATGTCATTTCTGTAATAACAGAATCTTCTGTTGGAATAACCATTTCAAATTGTCTGTAACATGCAGAAGAACACATGATATTACACAAACTTTACCAATCCCATTACATTTACTAATATAAAGACTTCCTCCTGCCAGCAGTGATGTCTATCAACCTATATGGGTGCTCCTCCAGCCCATGTCACTTTTTGTTTGTATATTTCATTTAATCCCCATGGAAAAGTCTTGTCCCTAGAGAAGTCAAGATGAGTCTTTTACTATGAGATAAGCATGTCAAAGACTACTTTCATAGCAGAGTAATTCCCACAGTTTCCAAAAGGATCTTGCCACTTCAGCTTAGGTGACTTTTGCAACTCCTTTACATGTCTGTTTGTAGAAATATGACAGAAAATGTCATTCCTTCAACTGAAAGAGGATATATTAAAAAAAAAAAAAAAAAAAAAAAAAAAAAAAAAAAAAAACCAAAAAAAAACAAGAAAGATAGGGGNNNAAAAAAAAAACCACCAAAAGAAAACTAGTAGAGTGTGAGTGAGTTCTTGCCTATTTGATGCTGGCCAAGAAACAGCTGGATTGGCTTTGTAAACACCAAACTCTCCACTTCGCTCTTGCACACAGTACATTTCAAAGGTTTGCATTCATGCCTCAATTACTTTTCTCATTATATCATTTCTCTCTTATTGACTTACTGTAGCTATATGACAGCCCCTGACTGGGATGTGCTGCAGGGCACATGGTCTGAATGGCAAACACAGACAAACAAAAATGGAGGCAATGAAGACTGAACTCCCCATAAATACTGTAATGGTGTCTGGTAACAAAAATTAATCTTTAAGCTTTGTTTTATTGTGATAGTTTACAACAATTTTATTTCACCAAACCTTCAGTTTTATCTACAACCACTTTTAGAGGAGAAAGGTTCCTAGGGCATGACAAACCACATGTGGCTCAAATTCCACAACAAATAGCAGTTTAACAGTAACGTGGAACAATTTTCATCTGTGGGAATGAGACTTAAAAAAAAAAAAGTATTACAGCCTTCATGATTATTTTTCCCCATCACGAAACATGGACCTTTGAATCACTTATTCATGCTCCCAAAATAAAGGTCACCTATATTTAGGCCTCCATCTGTTATGATGAGAAACATCTTTACCTAAATGGGTTTCAAACTGTTATGTATCGGGTCTATTAATACATATAAATAAATGATACAGCATGAACACTCTCAAATTAAGTAGAACTTTGGAAAAACCTGTGTTGAACTAAGATCACTGAAAACCAAAAATCTTTTAAAAGTGATAGTGAAGTTACATATTATACCTAAAATGAATAAAAATAAATGGTTCTTTTGTCAGCACAGATGAGTTCCTAAACAAAATTTTTGAACTAATTTTAACCAAGCGTTCTGTTTTTTATTATCTCTTCTTAAAATGAAACCAGACCAATTATTGTAAAAAATAAACACTGGCTCTTCTTCACCTGAAAGAAAGAAGGAAAGGAAAAGACATCTCTATTCATTTACAGGTTTGGTGGAATCTTTTGCCATTGGCTTGATACATTATTTTACCACTGTTTTTGCAAAATGCCAACTGTCTGCCACAGTACAGCTGCTTCCCTCAAAGAAAACAACTGATCTTAACAATGGGTTAATAGCCAGCTTCTGTAGAGAACAGCTTCTTTTAATTAAGGTAATACTTTTTTCAAGCTAAACTTAACAACAGGAAGTGAAAACACGGAATCGTTATCACTTTCCTCTACATAATGTAGGCTGATACTCCCAATTGGGCTCTACATCTTTTCAGAGTATGTCACTTCAATTTTATGACCATGCAGAAGTATCAGGTTAAGTGTCCTGTGGCAGTAAGCAGAAGTTAAGATATTATAATGAAAACACAAAAGATTTTGGTACAAATAACTGACTGTGCATGTTTAAATATTTGAATGCAGAAAATTTCACCTACCCTTTGTTCTTAACACATGCATTTTTCAAGTGAATGTAGTTGGATGGAAATATGCCCTGAAAAATAGAATAGTTTAGGTAAAAACAAAAAACCCACCCCTTACACAAGCCTGGAGTACCAGTTAGTACCGTTTATTATGCAAATGTGCACTAAATTAAAAGTCCTCCAAGTAATTACCAACATACATGCACAAAAAAATGAATGCAATATATTTCAGCATAGGTCAGGAAACTAAAAAGCTCACATTCAGTAGAGTTTTAGTTCTCCAATACTGCAGAAAATTAGAAGACAAACACATGTCAAATATGTTGAAGATTGCCTGAGAGCTGACTTATCCTAATTTTTTTTATTAATTATTCCCATCTTGACAAGAAACAGACCAGCTGTGAGTGGTAACATCTTACCAACAGCATCTTAAAAATAGCATCTGCAGATAAGGATTTTCAAAATAAAGCAAAGTAAATGAAGTCAACAAGGTTCAATAAAAATAAAGTTAAGTTAATGAAGCAAGTCAAAATAAAGTTTTATTTGGTAGCTACTATGGCCTGCAGTGCATGGAAAACCTGGGGTAGATGCCTAACAAAGAGCCTCAGGGTTCTGACAGGAGAGGTCCTTTCTTGGTTATTTAATGGCTCTCCACTGTTCTTTCAACTGGGCAGCATCACTGCAACAGTCATGCTGCCCTTACACCGTGCTAATCTTCATAAATTAGAACAATAAAGCAACTCAGCTTCAAGCTTCTGGCCAGGAACGTAATATGCTACAGCTCTTTACATAATGCAGCAAGGGAAAACAGGTATATGTTCTCCTTCATGCACGTAGCTGTTTACAGCTGTCTTTTGTGATGATGGTGCTCCCTTTTCTTTTAACATAAATGCACATTAGACCTTTGACAAAAGCTCTTCTACTACGTAGAGGCAACTGCCCTTTGTGAATGCTCCTGTTCCTCAATAATGCAAAGAAGTTCAGGAGAGCATCTCCCAAGGACAGTAAGATGTACAGCCTTGCACTTGTAATGACACGCCAGCAAGCAGGACGGCTGCATATGCACACTTACTGCAGATCAGCTGCCACAGATAATTTCTGTGAATGTCAGACCCAGCAGAATAACAAGGGAAGAATCTTGACAGAGCAATACCAACAACAAGCAGAGTTACAAGGTGTTTTTATAATTTTACTTTTGGAGAGACTCCCTTCAAAATCCTGATTTGGAAAAATGTTTGCATTCACACTAGGAAAGCAAAAAAAATATATCTCATTTCTTCACACATCAAGTCATGTTTAGAAAACCTATTCATAACTTCTGTCAACACATTTGACAGACCACAAAGCAAGACTGACAGGAAGCATGTGGTGAGAATTGCAACAAAAGACACAGAAGATGCAATAACAGATCCCAACTGCTCATGTCTGATAAATCAAATTGCAATATATATCAATGAGGTCAAAGTAGTAAACATCAGATTAGGCTCTCTGGCTAAATTTATTATTTGTGTTGACCTTCCATACAAAGCAAAGGAAATTTATGTGAGCAGAGACAGCAGGCCTAGGCGTAAAAGGCCAGTGATTTATGATACAAGCCCCTAGAAACTTTGAAAATTAATGTATATGTGCCCTATTTTGCAGTTGATGAGGCTTGGAAATAAAGAGAGAAATAAAAGAGTGAAGTTTATGATGCAGGTTAGAGGAGCATCAGGTGAGTTAAAATCTTTCTTTCTTGAATGGCTTTAAGACTAAAACTTTAGTTGTGCAATGAGAGGGGGAAAAAAAAAGGATATCTAGCAATGGCTTCCCATGGGAAAAAACAAAATCCAGCTAGCCAACAGGAGAGAGTAAGAAAATAAGCAAATAAGATAGGTAACGCTTGAACATAATCAACATGAACAAATGCTGAAATATTAATTTCATAATATCTCATGTATGAAGGCAGGAAAAAAAAAAAGTAAACTCTGCTTTAGAGAACTATCAGCTATACTACTATGGAAATCAAACATTTCCATAGTAAATACTTAGCTTCCTGTGAGTTCACAATGTAAAAATCTGAAACAAAAGATAATTCACCAGAGCCTCAGATTTGTAAAAAATATCATCTTAATACATAGGAGCATTTCAGACATATAATCCATGTCCAAATCTAATTAAGGCAATATCAATAACATACTTAACGCTAAGCTCTAGCTTTCTTTTAAGACTAAATATCATATTACTCACATAAAGACTATAATCTTTTAAAAAGCAAATACACATTTTTGCCAAAGAATGCAAAACTGCAATTGACCTTTACCTTAACACTGGGGTTTTTTAAGGCAAATCCTCTGTACCATCCTGTGAAGAAAGAACAATTTGTTTTTTAAAGTATGCAAATCATTTCCATATGTAAAGTAGATTTCATCTTTCCCTCTTGGACAGATATAACAATTACACAGTGCTGTCAGACTGCACTCATTTACAAGACCTTCCATGCAACAAAAGGTATTATGTTTAAATCAGCTCATATTCAGATTACTTAATTCACACATTTTCAGGAATTACACTTTAACCCTGTATTCCCAAATGTTTCCAACAAAGTAACCCAGGTACATTTGGTGTATTTTGCACCAGACACCACACTAGATAAAAGGGAAATATCTTTATATTCACTGTAAATATTCACCATTACTTTTACTTCATGTTTGAAACCTATCAACGACATTACTATATAAAATTCTTAATATTCAAAAGAACAGATCCTGCACCTTCCATAAGAAAATTTCTTTCAAGACGAACAGTATATAATCCTAATACAAAACCAAAGAATACATATATGATCCTAAATGATCAAAAAATCGTGTTGACAGATAAACCCTAGGTAATGTATGAAGGAGGCAGATTATGAAAAAATTGCAGCTTGCTTTCTCTTACACTAGTAATGAACATTTGCTAAAATCATATGAGTATTCTCTACCTCAGAACAGAGGGAGAAGAAAATGTTTACACTTCTTAAAGATTTAAACTTCTGACTTAGAAATCATTTGAAATAACAAATTGCAATAACAAGAAAGCAGAAGAATCAAAATGAAAACTTCCTGATGGTTTAACTGTTATTATCTGTGAATGTTTATTAAACTGAGAGATTAAATAAAAAGACTGAACTGCAAATTAATTATTATAGGGACTAGAGCTCATTGGAATAATGAAAAAAATGAGGAAGCTGGAAACTGCTGTAATACTAGTTTTAAAAATGTGTCAATTTAAGAAAATAAATATAGTAAAGAAGTTCAAATCATTAACACACAATAGTTCATTACCACTGGAATTTCAATCTGTGAACTCACCATCACATTTTTCTAATATTTGAACAGTATCTCCAATCTCCAGTGATAGGCCATGTGGGACTGTCCCTCGAAAACCAGCTATTACTGAAAAAGATAGTAAGTTTCAATTATTTGCACCATTAAAATAGAAATTATTATTTCTCTCATTAACAAAAATAGTATATTAACAGGGGAAGTTAAGTGTTAGAATGAATTACTGATATTTAACAAGCTGTAGAAAGAATCAGAGGTTAAGCCACTTTTATAAGCAGAAAATTTAAATACAGGACTTGGAAAAGCCCCAAAACGCTTACAGGCTTACTATACATGAACAGAAAGCTTGTACTTGAGAACACTGTCACCTAGACTGTAACTACCCTGCAGGACAGAAACTGTTCTATTCCAAATGGTCACAGTAACATATATCACACACCTGAGAAGTTTGCAAGCTGAAAGTGCCAATGTTTCTGTTGCCATCTATACTATCCACATGCCACAACAGGAAAAATTTATTTCACATTTGCTTAATGGATGCTATAGACCCAACACTCCATATAATCTCAAATGGGAGGAAGTGATTAGGGGGTGGATACTGGTAAAACGTACCGTTCACTAGAATTCCTTAAGTGAATACACAGTCTCTCCAAAGCCAGCAAAGCCCAAGGCATGAGCTTAGGCTGGGACAAGAGCTACAGAAATGGCCTTCCCTCGCTGGAGGTAAAACAGGCCTCAGAAACAAAATGTCTAAACAAAATGCAGTGACAGTCCCAAATACTTACAATGGTCAAACTTTAAGGCTTACATTGCAAGTTCTGAAAAAAACTAGGCTAGCTATTTCTTTTTCTCAGAACAAAAGTATAATACTCAAAGCCACTCAGGGGTTGTTCAGCCTGGACAAGAGAAGGCTTCTGGTAGACCTTATTATGGCCTTTCAGTACTTAAAAGGCAAACTTACAAGGAAGATAGGGAAAAACTTTTTTTAGCAGGGCAAAGGATAACCATAGAATCATAGAATGGTTAGAGTTGGAAGAGACCTTAAAGATCAGCAAGTTCCAACCCCCTTGTCATGGGCAGGGACACCTCCCACTAGGGCAGGTTGCTCAAAGTCCCATCCAGCCTGGCCTTCAACACTTCCAGGGATGGGGCAGCCACAGCTTCTCTGGATAACCTGTTCCAGTGCCTCACCACCCTCATAGGAAAGAATTTTTTTCTAATATCTAATCTGCCCTCTTTCTATTTAAAATCATTACCCCTTGTGTCCTGTCACTCCGCTTCCTGACCAAGCATTCCTCTCCAGCTGTCCTGGAGCTCCCTTCAGATACCCCTGATGACCCCTGATGACCCCTGATGACCCCTCCCCACTCAGGAAAGGAGAATCAGGGAATGCAAAGAAACATGAGGGTTGAAATGTAAATAGATTTGGCTTTAAACTAAAAGAACGAAGGGTTAGACTAGATATAAGGATGAAGTTTTTATATGAGGGTGATGATACAGTGACACAGGTTGCCCAGAGAGGTGGTAAATGCCCCACCTCTGGAAACATTCAAGGTCAGCTTGTACAGGGCTCTGAGCAACCTGAGCTAGTTGAAGATGCCCCTGCTCATTGCAGGGTGAGATTCTGAATTAAAATATTGCCTAATTCAGGCCATGAAGCAAAACAATAGTGATTTTGATTCTCTGTATGGTAACAGCCTTTTGGAACTTAATTTTGATGAGGAAAACAACCTTCTATGAAAATCAGCAGAGCATGATGCACAAATTACTTAGTGGCCTAACAGCAGTCTTTCGTTTATCAAATATCTATCCATACAGGAAAACCCGAATCTCACAGGAAAGTGAAAAAGCCACCAACTCAGAGGCGTGAGAACAAGTCTTCACATGTAAAAGCCAAAAGGACACCCTATGGGTGTAGATATGCATATAAAGTAAGTACTCTTCCACCAAAGGACCTGCAAGACTTTGACTCAGAAAAATAGATTTTAGTGGCTCTTGCCTGATGTCAGAGGTCTCCCCACCACAGGCAGAGAATACCTTCAAACACAATATAACCTGTCAACTACCGCCTGTGCTTGTCACATTGTTCATCAAAGGCAGCAGGAGAGATGAGCTTGTCAGTAACCATGAAAAACTGAAAATTCTTTCATGAATCTTTGCCAGAAAGTTTCAGCTTTTACAAGAAAACCATCAGTGTATGGTTTATACTACAGGATGGCACATAAAAAAATGTACAAAAGTACATTTTTGCCAACTCTTTCTTCAGAATCTGAAAGGCTTCAAAACTCACTGAATTCAATCATCACTTTGATCATCTCGGTCATCACTGTGCATAATCCATGGTTTTTATTTATGTCTTTGAAAAAAAGCATGCAAAATTATGTGCCCGGTCAGTCCCTAAGAGTTTGTTACAACCCATGATAAGTATTTGTACTATTGAGCTTCCTCCCAACCCCAACACATGCACTGGATCAATCTGTATTCAGTTTGTTGCTCCTCCAACTCCTCCAAGGTATTAACACAGAAATAAAATACACTGCAATAAGCACAATGAAACAAGAAGAGCAACTTTTGTTCCCCAACCATGATCAAGTACAGCATTTTAAAAGACAATTAGTTGTGAGACATCAGTTTTACATTGAAAAAGTTTGTCTAAGAGTTGAAAAATGAGAATTTTCCAATTCATTCTTAGACATAAAAGTGAAACCAGCTTATTAACTATGAGGAGATTAAAATAAAAATACACCCCACCCCAAATATCAATACAATATGTATTTGAACTCCTCTGTAGCATCAGAATACCAGATGTCATCCTAGTCACCTTTGTAACTTGCAAGAAACAAAAGTAAATTTTGAAGCCTGCCAAAACAGCATATACGTACAGCCACCAAAAAAAAAAGTTAAAGAGCTAACAGAACTAGCATGCAAAACCAAAGTGAACTGGTGTGTGTTATTACACTTGTGAGTTGTCTTATTTTTAAACTCCATGTGATAAAGAGAATGACAGTAATTTTCTCCTTAAGAGCCAATATATCCTGTCACATTGTTATGATCCAACTTTGCTATGACATTCAGTTTTTATTACTTAGTTACTAGATCTGTTAAAGCTCTTTTTTAAGAGAAGTAAAAAAAAGAAAAAAAAAACAAAAACCAAAAAACCCCGACAACTTTGAGGACAAAAAAAGACTGAAATCTGACACAGAGTAGAAAATAGCTAGAATTCATTTTAGAGCATGTTCAGGGGAAAAAAAAAAAAAAAAAAAATACCTTGAAATATCTTCTAGAAGGATGGCCTGCAGAGTACCAGAAAAGAAAGAAACAAGGGCATCACCTCACCTGTACCACTGAGCCAGCATATTCACCTGATCAACTTGCAAAACTCTGGCTGGGTTCTTGCAGAGGTCTTACAGTGAGGTCAGGCTCAAAAGAGACAGCCCATGGTCTTCAGCAATACCCGCCAAACCAAAAGAAAATGCACAGCAGAGCAGCAGAGAATTCTGTGCAAAGCACAGGAATCTACACATGAATTTATCACAGAAATATTTACTCAGCTAATTTTCTACTAATCATGTTACAGATTTGGCACCAAGACAGTAAATGGCTGTTCATATCTTTTTAGATATGAGGACCTTAGAAAAGGAGGACAGACAGGAGAAGATAAAGCCACTCTGAATATAGCTCACCTACAGACACCTGCAGTCTTTGCAGCTGTGATGTCCACATGCACATCCCCAGGAAGGTAAGTATCAAAAGCCCTTACATTTAGAGACATTTTTTTCCATCACTGTAGTACCTGAAGGTCATATAAATGTCCTGTTTGTGTTTGAAGCACAAGCATAGCAATTGATGCCTTCTTCAATCACTTCAGCCACAGGAGAAATGTGGAACTCCACTATAAAAGTCTGTAGAAGGATATATTTTCAGAAGTGATTTAGAAACTGAGCTCAAATACAGTAGCTGGCTGGCATTATTAAATATTTTCTGGTTGCCAAAGGGTACTTGGAGGATAAGAAAACAAGACAACAACACAGGACATAAAAGCCCAATCCATACAGTAGGTGAAATCATATGGAGAGAACTAAAGTGACATGCAATATTAAAGCAGCTTTGGGTTTAATGACAACCTTAAAATTTCTAAGAGGTATCACAGATGCAGTGAATCCCAAGCTATGGGACCCATTTCCATGAGAACTATAGACAGGTAATCAGAAAGAAAAAAACCTGGTTCTCTCATACAGGTTCAATTTACTGTCTGTGATTAACTGCTAAAATTAGTCAAAAGTGCTAATATTTTCTTAATATTCTTCTTGTATATTTCAGTAAAACAGAGTCGGTTCAATCAAGAATGTGATATAAGACCTTAACAGACATCTTTCTATGTGTTTCACAAACCTTTTCACTACAAGGACCTGTGTAAATAATTGGAAAGAAGTTTCCAACCCTTAACTTTATATCAGACCACTTATGCAATTAGAAAAAAGAGGGGAATAATCTGACAGAGCTTTTATGTTCAGCTTCTCCAAAGAAATTTATTCTTTCTACTCTTATCTAAGTGACTGCCTGCCTGTGATCACTGTTGGGCAAGTTTTACGCACACAAGTGCTTGACCTATAAATGATCAATCCAAAACAAGGTCTTAATTAAAGCCCAAACTAAGTTTTTGGTACAGGAACCCACCTTTTCATCTACAGCACGGAGAGCATTGCTACTCTAAAAAATAAAACAAAATTATTTTTCTACTTGCAACTAACACATTCTTATTTTACATGCAAGTTAGTGTTATAAAGATGCATTTGAGACTCACCAAGAACATGCTGTGTTTCATGGCTGGCTTGAGGTTTTGTTTAGAAGATGAAAATGTCTCCCCACACAGGGTACAATGCTACATGGTGCTAAAGATACTTCCCCCATCACGAGTTAAAATTAAGCTTAACCTTACAAAGGCAGACATGCACCACACTGCTCCTGGATCAGCAACAGAACATACACCCTTACATATAAAGGAATCAACAGCAGTAGGGGCAATGTCTACAGCAACTACCAATACCTCAAAAATAAACATTTGTACTACAACAGCAGGTTCCAGTTTCATACAATAAAAAACAGTCCTTCAACTGAAGAAAGAAGAGGTTAGAAAAATTTAAATTATTTTAATAATTACTCTAGTAATAACTTAGCCTTATAGTGAGTGCTAAATGCTGCAGTGAAAATAAACTCCAGATCAACACTCTGAGTCATGATGACCCAAGTCTCTGAGACAGCATATGAACCACACAGAATGTAGTAAAACCACACTGGAAAATAACAGATTCGGAGGGTGGGAACGCTGTATCAGAGGGGCTGATTTTGACAGGAAGCAAGATAGAAAAGGAATTGATTAGCTGGTAACAGGGGTGGGTGGCCTACTTCAAAGTTTTGCTTGGGGTTAAATTCTTAAAATTTTTATGCCTAAAATAACTGGAGATCTGCACATAAGAACTAATGAGGCAGACATTGTCCCTTTCCTCCTAACAGATGACCAAAAGCTATTATTGATTCCAGATATTATCTGCTATAATTGAAATCAGGTCCTCTTGGCAGCAAAAGCAATTTTAAAAATTTTTATTCTGGACTTGAAGTGCCATACCTTTTCTATTCAACGGTAGAGAAAAAAATAATCAGAAAAGCTGTAATAAATAAAATTGGGGAGCTTCCAATGTTAAAAAGACAGCTTTGAGTTTAGTTAAAATAACAATTTACTGCCCGTATTTTCTTTATGATGGAAAATTGAGCTTGTTTTTACGCAGCTTTTTAGCTGATAAACAACCATGTATACATATTACCTTTCAGCAAGACTGATTCAGTAGTCTTTATTGCAGAAATGTAAAAAACTATCCTTTGATATGTACTTATGGACATTAAATACAACAGACATCTGGCACTGTAAGCAGCTGTAGGAAATGCAATGTTAGAAAGCAAATCAGGACAGCCACTACAGAAAAAATATCCATAATCAAACCAACAACTCCACCAGGATACTGTTTGCAATCTCATTTCTGAAGCTACTGTCAAGCAATGCAAGCATCCAGTGGCACAGATCTCACTACTTTGTGGCACAGTGACCTCCTGAGCCAGTCATGGTATTTCTGTGTCCAACAACCATTAATAGATTTTTCTGCTACGAAATTGTCTAACCAGGCTTTACATGCATAACATCAGCATCCACTTGCAGTAAAAGCTTTCCAGTTTAAATAAGCTCTGTGGAAATAAAGTCTTCCTTTTGTTTTACAGTGCCACTTCAAATTTTTTGTGTCCCCTTCTTCTTGTGGGAAAGTTTGAATAAGCAATCTCTTGTCACCCTCTCTGCAACTTAGCTGTACCTTTTCCAGGATGAAGCTTTTTCCCCTCAAGAGCCCAGGAACCTTCTTAGATTTCTAAATAGGCAAAATTTTTAGAAGTGTAAACATACAGAGACAATACAGCTTTGCTAATGAAGAATGGCCAAAGCTTACTGTACAAAGCCATCACTGAGCTTCGCTACATATGAATCGATCTGGATGGAGCAGCACAATAGTGTGGCCACACGCTCATGCTTCTAATACATGAGTTAATTCAGGCATCTGTTCAGTAATGCGTTGTGCTGCCTACAGATACCCTAGGAGGCTTGCTGTGAACCAAAAAAACAGCTAATGAAACAGCGACAGAAAAGGAGGACAGAAAATGTGAGAGGGCAGAGGGGGGATCAATCTAATCTCCTTTCAATAAACGCTACATACATGAATGTTAGTTTCAATAACAGAAGCAACCCTCAAATCTCTTGCAGATTACTAAGGATAAACGGTCTCAAATTTATATTGAAATAAAAGAACGTGAGTTCTCTCATCTGTATATGTGCACATATGTACACCACAATCAAAAGGATCAAACGCATAGCTCATACGAGGCCTAACCACAGGCCTGTCAGTTTGACCTTGGTGCCTGGGAAGTTCATGGAACGGATGATCCTGAATGCCATCAGGCAGCACATGAAGGACACCCAGCTGATCAGGCCCAGCCAGCACAGGTTCATGAGGAGCAGGTCCTGCTTAACAAATCTGATGTCCTTCTATGACAGAGCGACCCACTTGGTGGACCAGGGAAAGGCTGTGGATGTTGTTGACCTGCACTGTAGTAGGACCTTTGATACAGCCTTCCACAGCGTCCTCCTGGAGAAACTGGCTGCCCATGGCCTGGATGGGAGTACTCTCTGCTGGGTTAAAACCTGGCTGGAGGGCTGAGCCCAGAGAGTGGTGGTGAATGGAGTTAAATCTAGTTGGCGGTCAGCCACGAGTGGTGTCCCCCAGGTTTTGGTATTGGGGCCAGTTCTCTTTAACATCTTTATCAATGATCTGGATGAGGGGATCAAGTGGACCCTCAGTAAGTTTGCAGATGACATCAAACTAGGTGGGAGTGTCAACCTGCTTGAGGGTCGAAAGGCTTTGCAGAGAGATCTGGATGGGCTGGATCGGTGGGCCGAGGCCAGTGGGATGGGGTTCAATAAGGCCAAGTGCCAGGTCCTGCACTTGGGTCTCAGCAAGCCCAGGCAGCGCTACAGGCCTGGGGAAGAGTGGCTGGAGAGCTGCTTGGAGGAAAAGGGCCGGGGGATGTTGGTTGACAGCCAGCTCAATATGGCCAGCAGTGTGCCCAGGTGGCCAAGAAGGCCAACAGCATCCTGACCTGTATCAGGAACAACGTGGTGAATAGGACTCAGAAGGTGATTGTCCCCCTCTACTCAGCACTGGTGAGGCCCCATCTTGAGTACTATGTCCAGTTTTGGGTCCCTTACCAGAAAAAAAGACATTGAGGTGCAGAGGCGGGTCCAAAGAAGGGCAACAAAGGTGGTGAGGGCTCTGGAGCCTTATGAGGAGAGGCTGAGGGAGCTGGGGTTGTTCAGCCTGGAGAAGAGAAGGCTGAGGGCAGACCTTACCACTCTCCACAACTACCTGAAAGGAGGTTGTAGAGAGNGCAAGCCCAGGCAGCGCTACAGGCCTGGGGAAGAGTGGCTGGAGAGCTGCTTGGAGGAAAAGGGCCGGGGGATGTTGGTTGACAGCCAGCTCAATATGGCCAGCAGTGTGCCCAGGTGGCCAAGAAGGCCAACAGCATCCTGACCTGTATCAGGAACAACGTGGTGAATAGGACTCAGAAGGTGATTGTCCCCCTCTACTCAGCACTGGTGAGGCCCCATCTTGAGTACTATGTCCAGTTTTGGGTCCCTTACCAGAAAAAAAGACATTGAGGTGCAGAGGCGGGTCCAAAGAAGGGCAACAAAGGTGGTGAGGGCTCTGGAGCCTTATGAGGAGAGGCTGAGGGAGCTGGGGTTGTTCAGCCTGGAGAAGAGAAGGCTGAGGGCAGACCTTACCACTCTCCACAACTACCTGAAAGGAGGTTGTAGAGAGGTGGGGGTTGGTCTCTTCTCCCAAGTCACAGGTGATAGGACAAGAGGGAATGGCCTCAATCTGTGCCAGGGGAGGTTCAGATTGGATATCAGGAAAAATATTTACACTGAAAGGGTTATTAAGCATTGGGCTGCCCAGGGAAGCAGCTGAAGCATCGCCCCTGGAGGTATTTAACAGAGGGGTTGAAGTGCTGCTTAGTGATGTGGTTTGGTGATGGGTCATTGTTTGGGGTTTTTTTGTTTGGTTGGTTATTTTTTGTTTGCTTTGTTTTTAATCAGAGCTAGGTTGATGGTTGGACAAGATGATCTCAAAGGTCCCTTCCAACCTAGACAATTCTATGATGACAGTTCATGAGGCTTTTGAACATCTCAAATGCTGCTCATGTGCAACAGCCAATTTTTCTTAAGAGAAGGGTACTTGTGTGGAATTTTCCTAATAAGAACGTTTATTGAATAGCTATGCCAGAAAATACATCAAGACACTTCAAAAAATCATCAAAAAAAGTTTGCACCGACATTCAAACTCTGAGAATACTATATGAAGTAGAACACTTATATGCTACTGTTCTTCAGCTGTCTGGAAAACAAAACCAAACCATCTGGAATTCCTACTGCTAATAGCACCAGCTACCTATGAAGTACCCAAAAGTCCGACAAGGGGGAGAGAGCTGCAGCAGAATGTATTCCCTCCTGTGCTGGTCTCAATGTTTGAGTTCAGCAAGGTAATTGCTTTCAAATCCCCGATTACAATGCTGCCAACAACGACAGGGCCATTGTAACATACATAATCAGTTTAGTATGACCGTCTGAACATTTGTCAAGCTCTCCTCATCCTGCATGTCAGCTACAGGCAAGGAACTTTAGCATCTCTTTGATACCTTGATTGGTTCCCCCAACATCAGTGATCATTTTTGCTAACACTTTCCTTTGGGCACCCTAGTTATTAAGCACTATATCTTAGGAAAGAGCACTAAATTAACAAGTGACAGCTTCCTGGGGCACCACCAAGCTAGAACACCAAAACTGGAATAATTCAGCATGTACCATCAGAGTCCCTGTCCTTGCAGGTATGAGATTTCATTAATTCTTTTTCTTCTTCCAGCAAATAGCTAGCTAAGCCCTTTATATTTCTTGAACTCTTGATACATCTTGTTAAGTCTACATCTTGTTCCTACTAAGAGCAATTTCTTGATTTGTGTTAGTTCTGGAACCAGGAACTTAAAGGTAAAAAGAAAATAAAACAAACAGGTCTTTGCAAGTCTAGAAAACCTAGTACACCTTAGGATCCATGAATATATGGTAAAACTCCTACTTACAGCTTTGCTCAGGAGTCTCCTTCTCTACAGAGAATGAATGTCAAGGTAAAACTTGTCAGAGACATCATGGCAGAAGGTAAAGTGGACTCAGCACAACCAGGTATAGATTTAATGCATTCAATCGAGATGTAATAAAGGAACTCATCTACATGCAGTTCAGCCACCTGGTCTCACAATTCTCTGATGTAGAATTGATGCACTAACACTGCCATCTTGAACAGTAAATGTGGATTAAGTGTCATTTTCATTCATTACTTGGAAACAGCAACAACTTAAAAATCCAGCTAGCAGAAAGGAATAAGTAGAAAAAAGCAGATTACATTAAGATGACATTATCTGTAAGAACAACCTTCTTGGGTTAAAAATAACTATGTTATTCATTATAACTTTTATTAAAACTAAGTATTGCCAGAGTTCTAAGCATTTTCAAACTTTGTTAAGTAATTGCCTTAATTTTTAATAGCAGGATCAAGGAAAAGAGTTATTGATATTTAACTTGAAAAAAAATCTTCAGATTTCATTCAAAGCATTTAGGGGACCAAATTTTCTGATTAAAATAAAATAAACCACCAGAGTTTTTTGTAGCTTCCTTTAAGTGTCAGGTATAGTAAAGAAGGGAGGTTAATGGATTCACCTCATCTGATGTCCATCAAAGCCAGCAAAGCCCTGTGATCACAGATACCAGCTATCATGACAACTCTTCAGGGCATTTGGACCTCCTTAAAGCGTGAGCTGGTGCCCACAAAACCCTCCAAAAAGTTAAATTTAAGAGATAAAAAGTTCTATGTGATTTCAAATCCAGATCCATGGTGATACTTTTGTATATGCTGGAAGGTTTGGTAGCTACCTGTCAGATCCCAGCAGAAATTTAAAGGGAAAATAAGATGCCTCATGCAATTATAGACACAGGAAGCACTTAACTGTTTTCAGAATAACAAGAAGGTTTTAAAGCAGGCCTTGAATTGATGGGTACATGACAATTTAATGCTGACTTAATGTGAGAACACTGGGTATGGTCCAAAGTCGAATGATCACACATTTCCCCATTCTCTCTCTTTCCTCCCCAAAGCATTTTAACACAACATGCTGCTCCAAACTTGGGGGCGGGTGTAATTTCCCAGCCTTTAACAAATTGCAGGTAGCACTGCGCAAACCCAAGCTCAAAAGAGCTGTAGTCTTGTGAACTGTAAATAAAGCAAGACCACAACGCAAGCTGCAGCCTTACTCTTAACCAGCTATCTGAGCCACCCAAGGAGACCACAGTTAGACAGCAGTACAGTAGCTGAGAAACTCTATGTGTTTTCTATCAAAGAGTTCGGCAAATTACACTGATTTCCCCATAATATTTCACTGTTTACTCCCATTGAAGTAATAAATAGCACTCAAGGAAGCCATGAAAAACAGCACAAGTTTTCTTCACTAATACAAAATAGACAGAGCATGCATCTTCTACAGTAAAATTTTTCTGAGAGACAGGTCCATCAAATGACCTTATAGATGAAACACTATCCAGTTTTCTTCTACTTCCTTTGGAAGGGCAGTGTTTAACTCTGTACTTGACCTGCCATCAGCAGAAGACTAAAAAATATCACTGGAGAACCAGTGGAACTCAAGCACACACACACACAAAATAATAAAAATTGAAGGATGTGATGATTGTGATGATTTTTTTAATGCAGTTGCTCTTCAGTTTGTCTGGTATCACATTTCAGACAAGCTTTAGTCTCCATGTTATCTGTATTTCTCAAAATTCAAGTGTTTCATTATAAATTAAGTATTTTAATTTTACCACTAAAAGTGCTGTTTATTTTTACTTTAACCTACCTGCAATGTTTTCTCTAGCATTTTACGACTCAAGAAATTATTCTGCTTTTGCAAGCTCTAAGCCTTAACCCCATTACAACTTATGATGCATATTTATTAAATGTTCATTTTTTGCTGCATATCAAAAATTATTGGAATACAGTTTTTACAATGAGAAATCATTTCTTTAGTGATGAAACAAAAAACCTACTAACTTATGCAATAAGCCAATTGTGCAATTTAGCTAACACTAAAAATAAACTGTAATTACAAGGTTCTGTAGCCTGCCCTACAGGTCACCCAATTCTCTGTAGATGGAACACAGGATCAGAAAACCTCTTGAAAGACAGAAAAGTTAGGCAAGGCGTGGAATTAAGTGCAGTTGGGGAAGACAATGATTACAAATCACTTACAGGCACTTTGGCAAGTGTTTTTTATCTTAAATGAGGCAGAACTTTCTTCATCTAGTGTAATTCAAATATACTGCAATACAGCTATCAGGACTTAGTATAGCAAAGGTACTTTCCCCTGTGAAAATCCTCAGAGACTGCTGAATGCAAGTTTACACATCCCACACTGGCTTTAAGCTGGTTTATTAGGTTTAATGGTTGAAAATCACCACTGCACTTTTCAGCCTGATTTCAGTAGTTGAGCCAGCAGAATTCAGTGTGTTTAGCCCTGCAGAGTTTCATCACTAATCCACTAATCCGTAAAATTAAAACTTCAGGGATATTTAACATAATCCACAAGTATCTTAAAACATATGACCAAACAGAAATGTAATGAGTGCATACACTTTTTTCCTAATCAAATCTCTGAAAAATGAAAAAAACCAACTACCTGGATGTATAATTTAATGGTATCTCTGTGATGCAACAGTGAACTTTCAGAAGTGCAAGTGTAGGATCCTCTTCAAAAATCAGAACCTTCACATTCTGTGCATGCTTGCTTAGGAACTGTGCCTGTTACTCCAAAATCAAGGATGAAGAGAGTTTACATTTAATTGGTGACTGTTTATGAAAGCACACAAGAATATGAGAAAAATGTATCTGGAAAGTATATGCAAACAATTAGGATAATGAGTTTTGCTGACAAGGTGGGCATTGTTCTGTTTGATGTGATGGGGTGAAGGAACTGTATGAGCGAACCGTTCTCTTGAAATGTTTGCATTACAATTCATTGCTGCATCTGAACATTTATCTTTTTATGCGTGAGCACTTCAAGAGACAAGATGATTCTTTTGGGTTTTAATGCAGGGGTAACAGCCATTGCAATAGTTCTCTCCTTAGCCCTTCCTCTAGACTTGGCTCAGAAGACTAGGAATACATCTAGGAGACCACGGGTCCAGGAAAGCATGGAAAACATTGATGTATTTATGAGAAATTAGTACTGGGAGACATGTTATCACCACACATCATGAAATACTTCCTGTATGAAAATAATCAAGGTCTTGACAAGCAGCTGGACAGTCCCAGGTACTAGGATACAGGCACTTATTTTTTTTTTTATATTATTAAGGAGTTTTCCCATCCTTCTCGAGATGAAAGAACTTACAGGACTCCCCAAAACTCTTAATAAAAAACCCACAAGAAGTAAAAACTTCACATTATAAGTAAGAAAAAATGAGCAAAGATGGGTAAAAAAAGACTCAGCCCAGTGTCTGCCAGCAAGTTAGGAACAAAGCTGAAATAAGTTAACTGAAATCAAGCAGACATGCAGTCTATCCACTTGGCCACCATCCACGTCATTAAGCTATATTATGTACTTGCTTTGCATTGAACGAAGGTACAAAACTCACAGAGTTAAAGGAAAAATAGGTGCCAAACTTCACTTGAAAGATGCATGGACAAGGCAGGGAATGAAGAGATATGAAAGTCAAAGTAAAACCAGCAACAAAGGAGAACAGAGCCTCCTCCCAGGATGCTGCCTCTCTGGAAGGAACAGCGAACAGCAACTCCCAGGACTAGACTTGGCCACAGTGCCACAGTTCAGCAAGAGGCCCATCATGTCACATCACACACAGCTGATGTAATTATGACACTAAGATAATCATACATTTTCTTAATGTTTTCCTCCCCTACAATCAAGAATGTCCTAGGGATCCAGCTACAACAACAGAGGTCTATCCAGCATCTGCAGTAAGGCAGTAATGTTACCCATAGAAGCAGGAACAAGACACACCAAACAGATGTCAGAGTTTGTATCTGCATCAAAAGGACCACCTCAAGCCTATCCTATGTTCTATCTCAAAGGTCAATGCTTCAGAAAATGGCTCTAGCTGCCACCATGACCATAAACAAGACAACAAAAACCCTATAGCTAATGTATAAGCAAATTCTGATTAATTAAAGTTGGCTTGTGGCAAGTGGCATATGGAAACCAATGCACAGTATGTTCAAAAATCCAAAGTTCACGGCTATGGTAATTACACTCATTGGTGGTTTGGTTTCTTGTTCTGCCAGAAAGAGATACCATTATGTGACCAACATAATCCTACCTAATCCTTGAAGGTCTGAATGTAAACCGTTCAAGTGTCACAGCAAGAAAACCACATATGAGCAAAATCAACAAAGTAGTGTTTTGTGACTTCTCATACTTGTTTTCTAAAGCATACGGAAATTAGATGATTTTATGCTTTCATTCTCCAACAGAACTCGAGGTGTTATGTGAGCTGAAACAGAATATTCTTGTTCAAGTACATCCCATGGAATTTGCAGCCTTTCCATTTCAGCTGGATTATATACAAGAAGAGACAAGCTATGAATTTTATTTGGAAGTACCTCTACCAACACTTCGTCTTTTCTGAGAAAACAGCTAGCATGCTGATTATAAAATTAGATGCGTTTATTTTTCTTTCTTTTTCACTATTTCGATTCCTTTCCTCCTCTTTTTCTTCTTAGGGACTGAAATAATCACCAACACTGGCACACAGTAAGCAACAGCCAGTAAAAGGAGTAACCAAACAGTGATGGATTAATTAGAGTTAAAAGGTAAACTGAAAAGATCTTTAGTTTGTGCCTCTGTGAAAGCAGCGCAATAGTGCTCAGGACACAGAATGGGCCTGATGGTAAGTGTGGACCTTGGTCACCATCACACCAAAATACTAAACTGATTAATGGAATTATTGTAATGTAGGGCAACTACATGCCAAATCAAGACTAAAATATCATCTTAATGATTCAACCTTGCAACTTGCTTTGCCCAGGTAGGCTTTTGAGCTACAAAAGTACTCCATCAGGACTATAAATTTACATAAAATATTCAGGGTTGACCTGGTTTCGTCAACGTTAGCCCTGCTTAAAATTTGTACAGCTATAACCGAGAAGTAGAATAAGGTGACAGAACAACAGGATTCTGGCGTTTATGTTTTAGACTAGGATTTTTTTCCTTTAATAATTCTTAAAGTATGCTTAATTTATTTGAAAGTTAATGAAAAAAAAAAAGTAAAAGCCTTTTAGTTTTAGCAACACAAAAGCTAACAGAAGTACAGTAGAGCAAAAAGTGGGCAAGCCTGGACATATTTTATCTGATCTCTCCCGATTTAGAATAGTAGTAAATGAAAAAGGTGGTTTCCAGTTTTGACTTCTCTCATTAAAAAACCTTTCCACCTTTGGAAGTGTATCTTCTGCAATTTAGAATTTCATATTTAATTCCTTTTTTTTTTTTCCAAGAATAACATTATTAATGCACAGAAGCTGATAATTTACGCTTTTCAAAACTATGCATTATTGATAAATTACAACACAGTGCCCATATAGAATTATCTGTGCTGATTCTTAGTGAAGTAGTTTGAAGCAGCAGCACAAGTGGCAGAATAGCCACTAATATACCCATTTCTCAGTAGACTAATTCACTCATGCCTACTCATCATAAAAAGGTATCTGATCTTATTTTTGTTATCCACAAGATGTCTTTCAGAGTCACTATGGTATCTCTGCAAGGCACTACATTCTGCCATACAGCCACAAATACCCCAATGTCAGATAGGCTATGGTTCACATAGATGGGTTTTGTTTTTCTTGTATTTCTAGTATAAGCAAGATGGGAAAAGCAAAGACACTACCAGAATATGTCATAGTTATGGTGACAAAAGCAATACTCTGGCAATAACTTACAAACTTTTGGCACAGGACAAATATTTCCAGTTGGGTTTGCCCTGGAATTCATAACATAAAGCTGCCTGACAGAAAGGATGGTGTGAACCTGCAGCTGCAATATTTTGCCTGATATAACTTAGAAACTTAAAACCACCAAAACAAGACAGTACTCTCTTAAATATTAAAAAATAAACAAACAAAACAATAACAACCCAGAATCAAAAAAAATCTTCAACAAACAAAGAAAAAACAAGAATCAGCAGAGGAAACTGAATCAAGGACTTCATCAAAGGCTTACAATGGGAAACTGTCTTATTCCCAGAAAGACAAAAGAGGTAATGTAAACATAAGTGGTAAAACTACAGTAGCCTGCAACATAAAATTCACAGGAATTCTTAATCTCATCATAAGACTCTAAAGTAGGTCACAGCAAGCTTAACAAAATTTGACAGAAATCAAAGACTAAGGGGTAATAGTATGCAAATCACCTTCCTTGCAAAGTTGATGCTTCTTTCTCTGCCCCCGCCACGATTTTGACCAAGCCTCAACTACAAAAGCATCCATTGTCTCTGCAAACAGAGGAATATTTATGTATGCACCTTTAAAAATAAGTACTAATGACAAACCACGTGCTTTTAGACCACTTCTAATTGATGGAGAATTCTTTCAGTACTTATTTTTTCTTAAGTTGTGTTTTACAGCTGCTCAGTACTATTCTAAATACTTTGATTAGAAGGTATTAAAGAGATTGAATACATTATATAGAAATCCTAGTTCAAAAATATATTTATAAACTTTTTCTTAAAAGGAAAAATATATTCTCTGAACTCAGGCTTAATGAAGAATTTAATCTAAGTTTCGCACAGAAATATTTTTGAGCAAATTTCAATTAAATTATGTATCTGTGCAAGGTAAAGACAAAACTACCAGTGTTATTTTTTTTAAGAGCAACATTTTAAAGTAAAATTTATGTAACCACGTTTATCCTGATGTTGAGTACATCCTGAGAATTATGTTAATTGGTAAAACAGAGAAAAAATGACCCAAGCATGACAAAAAGAAAAAAAAAAGTGTCTGGCTTCCTTACATTGCGAACTGTAATCATGGCTTTCAGTACTTAATACGCTTAACACTCAGTAAGTTAAATAATTATGTTAAATTTGTCTCTTCCCTGTATTCAATGAGTTGATGTGGACATTTAGGGTATTAGAACTTCAAAGCAGTTTTTTGGTCCAAGGGAAGGCCAACATTTCAGGATAAAATTCTTCCTTTAACTCTTGTAAGCAGCTTCCAAACCACATTCTTAAGTCTGAAAGGTCCATTCTGATAGACAGTCATTGTACCAAGAGATTTTGTTTCCAGCTCAATGTTTCAGATTTCATCCTGGGAAAACAGCATTGCACTCATGATATCATAGGTTAAAAGAAAGGTGCTACTGCACCAACATTGCACTCAACATTGCAAGTTAATTTTTTTTTAGATTATTATACCCAGGAAATAATCTAGCTAACTCCTGTCAAGCAGCTTTTTTTTTTTCCTTTATCTAAAATGGATATGGTTCCTCTAATTTCTTTACAACCTTTTTAAAAACATTTTAGACTTAAGCACTGTATACTTGTGGGATGTAGATACAGAAAGGAAAACCAGAAGTGGTTACGGTAGGGAAAATTTTACTGGATATAATGCAGCGATTAGGAGAAACAATGCATCTTAAAAAAATGTGGTTTGTTCCCTACATTTTAAAAGCCACAGTACTAGACTCACCTTTATTGCCAATATACAGTCATGTTTTCAGACAGCTCCTTTATAATCAAGGTAGCTGTAATGTAAGTGCATCTTCCAAACCCAAATCTTCCTTGAAGTGCCAGAACAGAACTTCCTAACACTGTTTAATGAGGCTTTAAACGTTCAATTTAGAGTATCTGTCTCTCCATGCCCAGGTTAGATATACTTTCTCCATTGCTAAGAGGTTGGTGATGTGCATTAGCCAACTGGCATTTGGGTGGGGATTCAAGGGTCATTAACGATTTCTATCTGTGGAAACCAGACCAAAATTGTTGTAAAGGGAAAAAATTCCAGGACAGAATCATTTTTGTCATTTATTAATGCAGATTTTTACAAATCTTGGTCTTGGGTGGAGATGGAAGGATTTGGAAGAAGCAGCAAAAGGTAGTGGAAGTCTTGAGGAATCCGAGGAAATCGCAGAAATGTTACACAGGAGAAAGAGAGCTTATTCCCATATCAGAGACCTCCTAGGAGGAGGACAAAGGGAATGTGCCAACAATTCAAGCTTGATGCAATGTAGGTAGGGGGGAAATAAAAGAATAAACCTTTGAAAGACTCCAATGTAAGCAAAAGAAAGCAAGCACCAGAGAACTTAGGAAATAGAGGCAGGGATGAAACGTAGAAACTTTTTATCTGTAAGGAATGGAGTAATTAGGTGGAGAAATCTTTTGGAAACATTCTTAAATATTTTTAATATTCTTTTATCATAATATTTACCTAGACAGATAACTGTTAACACTCGGTGCCAACAAGATCAGAACAGCACCTCTTCAGGACAGAGTTCTGAGATCACAAGCGGTCCTGCCAAATCGGAGGCAGTGCCAGGACCCTCCACTTATGAAAGGATAGCATCTGAGTAACCCTCACCAGGCAAGCACAGCTGAAAAAAAGAGGAGTCTACCATAACCTAAAAAACACTAAGGCACACTGGCATACTAAACAACACCCAGTAATGCTAACACAAGCCTAGCAGCTCTTACCCAGCTGGATTTCGATATTTAACCAGAGAGTTAATTGCTGGCATAAAGAAAACTACAAAGAATTTTGAATTTTAAAAGAAAGGAGAGGTGCTAAATTCAGAGATAGTTGTTGGCTCCTCAGAATTTTGTATTCAAAGGACATCAGCAAGTGTTAATGTCGGGTTTTTTATGATGTGTTCCTTTGTCCTCAGAGAATGGGACTAAGACCAGAAGAGTCATTTCATCATGTAAACCACTGAACAAGCAGCAGCTTGCTATAATTTCTGGATTACATGGAGCATTTCAAAGGTTAATGCCCTTTCTGACTAGCCATCAGCATCCTTTCCTATTTTAAAGCATTATTTATGTCTCTTATTTAGACACAGGCCAAAAAAAGGCAGCCAGCATTTCATATTTGACAGTTAAGGACTTCAGTGTGAAATGACTCGAGATTAATTACTGTCATGAAAGCCCCAGTGTTGTGATTTAGCACAACAAAAGCAAAACCAAAAAAAATGGTTAACAGAGGGACACCACAAGTGTTTGCAACCGCTGACAGTTAATGAACTGGCTAGTTTACAGTTGTACAAAGCCAAAATTAACAGGAAACAACACAGTAGACTACAGGATCTGTATTTACATAAATAGATGAATTACGAAGGTTAATTAACATTCTGATGTGTCAGAGAAAGTAAAGTGGCAGGGCAAGTGCAGTGTGGAAAAAAAAAACTAAAAGGTAAGAACTAACGCTTCTAGAAAAAAACTAATTAGCAGCCAATTTATCATATTGCAACTACCAACCAATTTACCATCCTGAGAGGGTTTCTATAAAGTTAGAAGAGGGAAATTAAAGAAATCCTCTGAAGCAGATCTAGGGCAGTATTCTAGGTCAGTATGCCAAGAGGAGTGGTACCGCAGAGGGCTGGGCAGCAGCAGCACTGCAATCTCAGAGCTGCCAATGGGTGTTGCTATGGGCACAAATCCCACAAAGGAAGCGAGACAGGAAAGCAGCTCTTTCGGCACCCTGACCTCAGTGGCACAACAACCCATCCTGTCTTTTGGGATTTGCTCAAACTGACCACGAGGTATTAGATTTCTCCATAGACTCATTTTCCCAACCACAGCTGTAATACAAGTGTTATTTTTGGAGGAAAACTTCAATAATCACAGAGCCACTGTGATAAACATGGATTTCTATTCTTCAACTTGAAGAAAAGCTGTAGCTGAGACTCTCTTCCCCAAGAGCAGGGAAGTGCTTGTTAACTACTGCAAAGTACGGGTTTTAAAGCACAGCCCGGAGGTGAGGCAAAGCTCCACCTAGATTACTTGAGGTCCTACAGCCAACCTCCTGCTCTCATGCTCAGCAGTTACCAGGCTCCTCTGTCCTACTGTAACACTAGTTGTGGGCTTTGGTTAAGTCCCTTCAGAATAGGCAATTTCAAAAATGTTTCCACAAGCACAGCCAAGGTAACTACAGTGTAACTGGCTCTTGCACTATGATCCATGGAGGGAAAAAAAAAACAAAGCAGCAATCAGCACAACCTACCACCCCAAGATTTGCATTAGTATCTTGGTCCCATAGGATGACAATGTGTTTCTTCAATTACCTCCCCCACACCCTTTTCTAAGCATGTGTTAAATGCATTTGTCACATTACACTGTATTTTAAACTCAAGATGACTGAACCAATTATGCTGCCATAAATATAACTGTCAAAATTAGCTAGGCAATCCCAAACAGTTTTTTTCCAAACTAAAAAAAATGCCATTTGCCCTAGGAATCAGGCTAGACATGCCAGAGAAAATTACAAATATCTGCAGCCCAGAATAAACATTCCAGCAACATCCAAACTAGCAATTACAAAATAATTAACCACTTCATTTTAAAGGACAGCCATCAAGCCATAAACCAGTGTATATTACTGGGGACATGGGGAATTCCTCCCTCAATAACTACCTTAGTCATGAAACAAAGTTCCTCCACTGAGTAACAAAGGATCAAGAAACCAAACATGGATAGAAACCTGAACTAATTCACTGTATCACTCTTCTTAAGTCTCAAAATCCCCCAACTTCCCCACAAAAACAGACAGAAATTTGAGGTCTGGCCAGAGAACACCATCAAGAGCCACTAAGAAGCATCACAGTTGCTTAAAAATAGGCAACTGTGATGTATCCTATAAACCACAAACTTCATTATACACCCTATACATCTCCATTGCAGCAAGACCTGCACAAACAACCAGTACAAACACCTCTCAAACATACCTTCAAGCAACAGTCAAGAGATGCTAACTGGGAGGTACCAAGCAGAGTTCAACAAGTGGAAGACTAGTCTGTGCAATTAATATTAACAATTAGCAAAGGAACAAAACCAGACATTGCCTATTCAAAACCCAGAAGTGCAAAGAAGTACAAAGGGACTTTCTTCACTTCTTAAAATTTATTGAAGGCTTCCGCAAAACGATGAGGATAAGCGCATTAACTTGAGCCTCAGAAATCACACACACAAGAATCTGTTACAAAACTAGAAATACACAGCAGCAAATGTTTATCTGCAGCTTAAACATGTAAGTACTGGCCTAGAACAAAAGATTTATTGTTTAAACAGCTCAACAACACCTCTGCGTTCTATTATTTTATTTAGCATGTCTTGTGGTGACAAGGACAGAGTTATACGCATGTTTCTCACTTACCACTCTGGCTTTCTGATAGCAAATTTTCTCTGTTCTGGAGCTCAGTACTTTACACTTCTTCAGACTGTTGAACCTTGTTCCCTTCTGCATGCACTCCTAACCCAATAACATCCTCCCCAAGATGTTTTGAGTATAAATTTTTGTGTGAAAATTGTGAGAAAAGGAAAAATGTATGTATTTCATATGCTAAGCTAAAGCTGAAGATACCTGCCCTCATACTCCACTGCAAAGCTGTTCAGCCCAGGTGACTGGTGAAAATCAACATTGTCAGTTACTTCCAAAATGTCTTCATATCAAGGAAAACATTTGTGTTTGGGTTTTTTTCCCCACTTCTAGGTAGTAAGCAAGATATGCAAATGCACCAAAACTAGGTATTACTAAGAAATGGTAGCATCTCTACAGTTTCCAACAAGCATTTTTACAAGCATTTGAGCAATCATGTGCTATGTTCTCTTGAAGAAGATTAAGTACCCTTCTCTCGAGACAAAAAAACATCTATGTTTAACTTTCCATTTTGTTCTTCATAGCATTTTCTCAACCATCCATTGGTTTCCAGCAACCCGTTATTGGTTGATTTATATTTTTGAAGAAGGGATATGCACAGCATCCTAGATGCTTAACTTTCTCCTTCCTTTTTCTTCAGCTAGAAAATTTAGCTTTCAATTCCAAGTTCGATGACTTATGTAACTAAATTGTAACTGTCACAGTGCATTTAATTTGCATATCCCAGATGACAAGAAAAATGTATGGTTACTCTAATTTTAATGAAGCTATACATCCTCAGAAAGAAAGATTTTCATCTGTGTTAAATATTATTACCCCAAATAGAGCCTGGAGCTCTCATCCACTTCCTCCAGGACACATTTTATCAAGAAAAGCATATTCATTTCTAGAAATGACCTTTGCTTGGGGATAAAAAGCTTGAAAGCAGCTATTCTTTATGCTGACAGATTTGTAGGAAAGAAAAAGTGGAAAAGAAAAAACTATATTCATGTAGCAAGTTTATTCAGAATTTACTACACTGTGAGGACCACAACAGGTTACTTACTACACTTGCCTTTTATAAAACCAGATACAATGACTTCCCCAGTGTATTAAACTGCTTTACGTCACCTGAATGCTGATTTGTTTTATGAAACACTTGTAAAATCTTTTTAATGCATCAGACCACTCATTACAAGAAATTCAAGTTATTTCTGGAGATGAATGAGCTTGTATGAGCTGGTTTCCAAATATTTATTTTATCTTTTTTTTTTTTAGATTTCTGGATAATAGGCAGATTTTCAAGTTGGAAAAGATGCTTGCTTATAATGTTGTCCAAAGCACCACCTACATATTAGTTCCTGGCTTGTCTGTAATTTCATATTGTCCCACTAATAAATCTGCAAATAACCATTTAAACTTGATTTCTGACCCAGAACAGATTAGATTCACTAATCCAGCCTGTTTCAGTTTTAGCTGTGACATCAGAATTGAACACTACTGTGGCCCGAAGGCAAATCACCATTTCAATGTATATATTTTCTACAATTTTAAATCAAAACCTATTTGCTTTAAATTCCTGTTTTGAATAGGATATGCTGTCACTGAATTGCCAAAATCTGCTAGTGTCATTCTCCTAATATGCAAATGAGGAATCTTTAAATTAGAAAGGCATACAAATAAGTTGGGTTTTTTCTTAGTATTATTGACTAGTGCAAGTTAATATATGTTTTCTGCCTGGCTCCACTGGTCTGAGATGCCAGTAGTACTTCACTGTGTTTTTATTAATGTTAACAGCAGTGAGCCATCACCACAGTAGACCATATCACCTCACTCATACAGCCTTCCACAACATCATGGATGAAAGCACATAGTAACACTGATTGCAGCATTGCTCCCTTGAGATACCAACTTATTGACTTTACATCCAGAGGAACTCTGTCTTTATACCATACAATCAGTTTTTAAATTCATTAGACTGTAGACACAAAATCCATGGGTTTTTTTCAAGTCTTTCAAGGCAGATCTTAACCTTTTAATATATGAACAACCCACTAAATTCCATGTAAACATCTTCTGAAAGCTCCTTCTGCATATTTGGGTATTTTTGTGTTAGACCGATTCCTGATTTTTACAACTATTATTCTAACAAAAACAGTATCTTTGCCATTAATTTCACGAACTATCCTTTAGGTGCAAAGCTAAGCTTTAGCTCTAGGATATTACAAGGAAAAAAAAAAAAAACCCAACAGAAAACAACCAACCGTGTTTTAACCAAAACAGTTACATTTTTCCTACTGAAGCAGTTTGTAGAATATATCATATTTTAACATTTCTGAAAAAAACGTCAATTACATTGCAGCTTCTGGTAATGTAGTATTTCAAAGACACTTTTAACAAGTATTATCCTATTCTTAAAGAGAAAAGGAACTGCAAAATAACCATAGCATACTCCTTTGCTTACCATCTGTGCCAGGATTTGAGTGTCAAAAACAAAGTCACTTTGAAATATAATGCTACCAGAAAAACGTACTTTGGCTTACTTTCCTCTTGTGGTTACTTTTGTCATCACCTTTACAAAGTTTTACAGAGAAATCCTTGTGGATACATCAAAACAGTGACACTAGGAGAGGTGGTAGAGCTGAGGTTAAACCAGAGGCTAAGGAGAAGAGTACGAAGGAAAAGGTTACAAATGAGAAGAACAGAGGTAGGAAACGTGAGTGAGACTGATTCCTTCCTCCTTCTCCTCCTTTTGAAGTCCTAGACTTGTTAAATCTGGCTTCTGAGTGGATATAAGGAAAAACTTTGTCACCATGAGGCAGTGCAGCAGTGCAAAAAGTTGCTCAGGAAGCTTCTGCAATCTTCCTAACTGGAACTTTGCAAGGCTACCAACTTGATAAAGCATTGAGTAACCTGGTCTCCTCTCACAACTGACCCTGAATCAAGGAGAAATGGTGGACTAGAGACTTTCTGAGGTCCCTTCCACCCTGAATATGCTGTGATTTATTCCGAGTTCTCAAGCTGAGTTTATGACAACAATTCTGAACCATGCATGAAAAGGATAAAAAAAACCCTCCCAAACTATCAAGTAAATTCTGAAGAGCCTTTTTTTCTATGTTTACAGTCTTCCTGCCTGTTGTCATGTTCAGAAGTAACGTTAAGGGTAATCTTTGATCTTCAAAAGAAGGGGAAAAAAATATTATTCAGTATTCCCATTAAATTCTGTTTCCTCTAAAAGCTATGTAATTGTACATTTTGTACCCAGCTCAGATGAGACTAGAGTGGATACAACTTCTATTTAAATGAAGACAGGCTTGTCTAAATAAAGCCTGAAGCTCTTCTGTTCTGAAGAACAGAGTGCTTTGCCTGAGCCCTGCTCTCAGAGAGAGAAAGAGGGATTTCTGATGAACCACTAGGATTAACAGCACTCTCTCATCTTGCTCAAGTACATCTACCTGGGATGTAGACCCTACTGTTGGTGGCAGTATTGGTACCCAAAATTACAAGGATGTAGCAACAGTCTAACAATTGAAGGCTACCTAGGAAATCCTAAAGATCCAATATCCCCCAAAGCAAAAATCAAAATATGAACAGTAGAAAAGTATTTTGTGGAGGTAAAAAGTTCAAGATAAAATACAAAGTGTTTGGATCTGCACATTTCTGCACATACTGAAAAAAAAAAAAAAAAAAAAAA
>VZRU01004776.1:206862-268761 GCA_013398155.1 Pedionomus torquatus
TGCAAAAACAAAAAAAAAAAAAAAAAAAAAGGCATACATTACACATTTTGAAGTAGGAAGACATAATTAAAAATTATGCAATTTCCATGAAAGAATAAATTATGACAATTACACTTGTCACCTGAAACACAGTAAAATTGACTGCAGGTAAAACACAAATAATGAGTGTCTCCAGAAAATCTCCAATTCACATTCAAGGTTAAGAAAAGTAGAAGTTTCTACTAAGTGTGAATATGCTTTCTGTTAGTACTTGAGTACAGCCTTGTTGTGGAAAAAACCAGCCCTTAAAAACCAGAGAGGTGGATAAAATCACTGCTACAGTAAAAGCAGAAGCCTAAATGGCAAACTCCAACAAGCAGCATGCAACAGAGCTAAAAACAGACATCTGGACTCCAGATTTCAGCTTCACATGGCAACCAAACAGAAGCACCTTTCACCTCATAGTATTATAGTTAAAAGTGCACCATCTTTCCTGCAAGACCGAAAATTAAAATAAAACTAACAAAAGGACAGACTGCACCTACTACCTTAAGAAGAGGGTGGGAGAAAACAAACAAAAGGAATGGTTATCCTTTAAAAACCATCAACAGACCAAAACACCAAACATACGCAGTGAGTGGAAAATAGAAAGTCCTTCACTTTTGCTTTTATCAAATACATGTAAAAATTTGTATGATTTCGGCAATGGACTGTCTGGGAAGTTGAGAGATTAAAGTAACAAACCCCCACACTAAGAGACTGACACAAAAAAGGCCCATTAAGTATTAAGTTTAATTCAAGTTTAACTTCCTTCTCAAGAAAACTCCACAAACATAAAAAAAGGAAAGAAAAAACACTTTAAACCTGAACACCCCAACAACCCCCCATCACACAATCAATAAACTGTACCTATGAAAAGGAAGGGATAAAAAAAAAATCACAGTATGGTAACGAGATGTTTCCCAGAGAGCTGGACAACAAGGAGCTGAACCTACTTGTTATTTACAAAGAACTACATTTTGAAATCCCTCCTGATACAGTTCTACAAAGACTGAGCCGTTACAGAGCCAGCAGGCATAATCAAGTCAGGGATAAAAAAAAAAAATAAAAAAAAAAATTAAAACCCTTGCTTTCTTTTCTACCCAAATTACTCCTCCGTGAAAAAAAAAAAAAAAATCTAGGTCTGCATTTTAAGTGAACAATAGTTAGAAATAAAAGCCATTAGAGAATTCCTCTACCAGTGCAAAATTACATCTTACAGTGCGCAACAGTGTTTCATTCAGCCTAGTTAAGTACCAGTCAATAGCACTTTCCAGGGATGATTGATCGTATGTATCCCACTGGAAAGAGCTGTAATCTTTAGTTCAAATATTCTGTATTTAATTTCTAGCCACCAGTGGCAGAGAAAAACTCTCATTAGAGCTTTGTTCTTTGTAGCACCATAGATGTTTCCTTTTGCTTCATGCTGCCAGCCATCTTCCAGCAACCTCCACAATCCCCTAGGTGAAATTATCTCTCTCCATTTTTTAATTTTTTTTATTTTTCTCTCAGACAATGTATCTCGAGTGAGGGTTGATAAAAGCTGCACAGCGCATGCAGCACTTTCCACTACAGCATCTCTATCCAATATGGATTTGATACAGACCATCCAAAGCAAGGGACAATTCCAGAGGCCATCATTTCACGAGACTCAAGAGCCTTGGAGAGGCTGGTAACACTGGTTACAAACAACTAACAAGGAGACAAATTGGACGAGAAACTGAAAAAAAAAACCCAAATATTTCAGGAGCCCTCAGAAATAAGAAAGAAGAGACTAGGTGACAAAATGAAATAGAGTTCATAAAACCTGGAAAGGCTCATGTTAAATACATCTCAGCTAAATCCTACTTAAACCTTCTCCATACCTTCAACTCCAAGGCTTTCATTGCCCACCTCTCAAAATGTGAGGTGTCCTGGGTTATGTGGCTGTCCTGGGTTTTCAGCAGACTGTTCTATACCATAATTCAAAGATACCTGTCAATCCACAAGCTCCAGACCTGCACATCCACCTTCAAGCCACTTGACAGGGAAGGTGAGCTTCAATTTTAACCTACATTTTTAGTGCTATAACGTCACTTCTTTCAACTGAACATTTATTGCAGGCCCACGCACATCAGTCTGTTGTGAGCAACAGTATTTACTTCAGTTGAATGCTCAGTGGCACCTCCTGAGCAAATGGATTTTGGAGATGACTGCCACAGCACACAGCCTCTGCAGTGTCTAGCACTTAGCAGAACTGTAAAAAATAATCCAGACAACAAAAACTCAGATGATCAACTTGCTCAAAAAGAACCCATGCCCTTGGGATCAAGGTGAGGCATAAGCAGAGTACCAGCGATGTGTCCCATCCCTATCTTACACTGAAACAATAAAACTAATTTACTAAGATTACCCTTCAGAACAAATGCAGTTTAAACAAGATATGCAAACTACCTGGGAATATGCAAAGCAATCCATTATGGTATTTGCATAAAATCTGAAGGAGAAAAGCTACGAAACACTTGGCACTTACGCTTTAATTCTCGTGCTGTCTCCCCTGGCAGGCAGAGAGAAGGCTGTCTGCAAATCATAGCAAAACTCAGCATTATTAATGGCCACACGCCTTAGAGACACTTCTATGCAGAGGGTTTCCATAGCTAACATTAATATCTACACAGCAAATCACTTCTATTTCATTTTTTTTAGTGCAGTAAACCCCAATGTCCCAATAACGATTGCTTCACAATATTGCAAGTCTTATATTCCCAGACATTATCTCATAGAAAAAGAAATAAAAAAGGAAAGACAAGAGAATGTAGGATAGGAAAGATATTACTTACTGCAGTTACATACTTCTGTGTGCTGTTACAGCATTTAGCTGAGTGGAATCTGCATCTATAACTGCTAATATAAGACTAACACTGAAAGTCATAAAAGCATGTCTGTTCTTTGTGGTCCTGTCTGAACAACCACCGCAAGCAAAATACGTTTCTAGTTTTAGAGAAGTTTAATTCTGAACTACCTAGTTTACCTGGCCCAAACTAAAAACAAAAAGCGTTCTTGCTTCTAACTTTACTTCCTCATTGTGGACACACCTGATGGAAAAAGTTTTCACTGAGCCAGAATATAAAGTCTACCAGAAAAACTCCCTAGCATGCTAAGTCAAAGAAAAATAAATCATGTTTTCTCCGAACATAAAGTCCCTTTCTATCCCCACAACATTAAAACTTTAGTAACACAGCTTTTTTCAGTGTTTAGGGGAGCGTGTGTGTCACTAAGAAATTCTGTGTTTTCAGCCATTAAACATATGCAGATCGAGTAAGAACTTTGCATTCCCAGGGAGTTTTCCCATGTGAGACAAGCCTAGCACAAAGGCTTGTATTACAGAGAGAGTATTTACTTGCCCTGCGAACAATGAAATAAAATTTTTGGTTATTTAAATCTTCAGCAAATAGAAATGGATAGAGACTCACAATACCTAGGAAAACTACAAACTGATACCTTGGTATAACATTTTAAAAAATATATTGATTAGCAAAATCTAAATATGAAAATCTGTATTTCATATTAAAAATAAAGTAGAAGCATTCAACCAAAGGATCAGAGGACACGACTTAAAACTGACCTGGACTGCTAAACACCTATGCTTTTGATTGTGACAATAATGAAATGCAAAACAGCATTCTTTCTAGTAAACATCAGATCATTTCCTGCAGTTGAAGAACAGAAATCAAAATAAGAATGGGAAATCTAGTACTGAAATATAAGGCTACTGCTTTATTTCTCAGTGTTGAACAAACCAGTGAAACCTCAGGTACTTTTCTGATTTGATAAATGAGCCTTGGACACCGCACACGCATTTGATTTTGCTGAACGTGAAATTTTTCAGGGAAGAGGCAGCAAATGCAGTCAATAACTCAGTGCGAGAAATGATCTGCACAACTGAACTCTGTCCCACTTTCCAGCTGAATTAGGTTAGCTCAGCTGTCAGCCAAACAACCAGGCCCTTTCAGGGAGACTGCCTGGCACACAAAATGGTCCTCACCTGTCTTCAGCACGTAACAGCCAAGCCAAAATTCCATAATTTAAAGAAATTACTTCTATAAAAATAGTGCTTTTAACAGTGTTGGCCCATAGTACTACCATGCTATGAAATACCTGAAAAGCCCTTTTAAGCATCCTCCTAACAGCAGTAGCATGTAATGCCGATGAGAAAGACAGAGATGCGCAAAATGCATTTATTATTTAATACATTGTTTAAACAAATAGAGTTCAGACACAAATAGAGAAATTATTTGTTTTAAAATCTATAAATCTGGTTGTATTAGCAAAAGCTTTTACTATAGTAGAAAGTGGTAGACTCTTGGAATGCTGATGAAGGTACTAGCTCTATGGAGCAGGCACAGCATTACCTGCAGGTTGTGTCAGTGTCACTGCACCATCTTCAATCAATCAATCTTCACATCTCACCACCGCTGAAATACAATTTACTATTCTGCTCACAAACAAACCAATCTGCATCTGTTTATATCAATCTCTAAAGGCAGGAATAAGACATGAAGTACTTCATGTTGCACAACATTTGAGTCTTTCTAATAAGAGAAATCATTTACTAATCCTAGGAAAATGGAAACGGCTGCAGTATAGACAGCATGTCTCTGCTATTTCCTACTATAGAGGAGAGCCCTATGGAAGACTTTAGTCAGTACTGTGCTGTTTCAGATCCTGAGTAGCAGGAAAATATCACCTGGGTTAAGTATCATCATTCATTTCTTCAATGCAGAAACACATAAGCGTAAAAATAACTAATTAGTGCTACAGTAGATTTGACAGGCTTTAGGCAGTCATTTCTCTGTTCAATAATCTAAATAACTGCATGTATCTTCTTTTGCAGCAATGCACAGCAAGCTAACCAATTCAAGCAGAAAGCTAAAAACAGTTGCTACATTGCCTTTTAATATCAGATGCACACAGTATGAGTCTTACAATTTGCAATTATTTAATCCACATCACCACTGCAGTTTTGACTAGAGTCTGAGCATTCACAAAGTGTTTTCAACGTGAAAAACATTACATAATAGAGCTTGCTTGGACATAACATCACAATTCATGGCATATTTAATAATTCAAAGGATTGAATATGTCAACAGTAAATCTAACATTATCTTATTTTCAAGTAACAAATTAACTGAAATATTTGACAATAGTTTATAAGCAAGGCTTATAGAGCTCACACACACACACACACCGATCATCTCTCGTTTTCGTATCTGTCATTCATGAACTGTAGTCTGTATGCAGTGGTGGAACAGCAGACCATGAACAGAGGTGTTCCCAAATCAGTGTCACAAAGACATTCATTAGCCAGTAAGAAATTCTGCAGGCCAAGAGTAGTTCATCAGACAAAAGAAGTTTTGATGAGAGTTAATCTACACGCTGTTCCACCTGCTTCTCCACTTATTTCCTTATCTTTCCTCATGCTATGCACCAAGATTTTCAACAAATGATGGGGCATCTACAGGGAGCTCTTAGTTCCACTAAGGGCTGATCTACCAGGCTTTAGTAGTTAGAAAAGTTTGGAAGCAGCACTCAAAATTCTCTGATCAGTCTTGAAAATCGTAAGATTTTTTTTTTGAAATGTACCCATTATAACTTACATTATAACTTACGTCTACATAGTCAAGCAGCAGAAGATAAATACATACGTAACAAGCTAAGCATGCTAGTGGAAACTGTTAAAACAGTGAGTTTTTAAATGTTCTTTAAGTGTTTATTGTAACAGTAAACTTTGAGTGAAACACTACTGATGCTCTCAAAAGCATAGATAACAATCAATACAACTATCAGCTTCTTTCATAGACATATGTCCATATAAACCTTCTTTTGTGATTTGCCAGTGCCCAATCTGATGGTAATGAATGGTGATGCTCTCGGTCCAGCCACCAGACCAGAAACTTGAAGCCCACCAGCACACCTACAGCAGCAGAGGCTGCAGGCTAACTGGTTAGAGAGTAGCTTTACAGAAGGGAACCTGAGGGTCCTAACAAACACCAACTTGAACACGAGTCAGCTGGACCAACAGCATCCTGGGCTGCATCAGGAAGAGCACTGCCAGCAGGTCAAGGGAGGTGAGACATGCGGAGCACCAGGGGCAATATGCAGGGAGACCTACAATGATCACTTAGTCCAACTGCCACTGGGCTTCTTCAGAGAGATAGGGACCTACTGGAGTGAATCCAGCAGAGGGCCATGAAGATAAAGGGCTTGGAGCTCCTGCTGAAGGAGGAGAGGCAGAGAGAGCTGCACTGTTTAGCCTGGAGAAGGGAATGATTGCAGGGGGATCTTATCAATATGTATAAATACCCAGTTTTGCCGTAGTGCTTAAAGATGAGGGAGCCAGACTCTTCCCAGTGGTTCCCAGTGACAGGCACGAACTAAAATACACATAGAAGTACCTCACTGTGAGATTGGCTAAACACTGGACCAGGCTGCTCAGAGTAGTTATGTAGTCTGAGCAACACAGAATCATAGAATGGAGTAGAGCAAATAAAGCACGTGATTAACCCCCAAAATATGCATGCATTCAGCAGCTAGACTGCAGTAAAAGAAGCTAGACAGTCTTGCAAAATCTCTTATTTTGTCCTGAAGAGGCATGATATATGAAGTGTAAGTTGGAAGGATGCTTGTCAAGGGATGACCACTACTGGGCACACTAATCAGTGCTCCAGGTCCTGATGATGACACCAATAACCTACATTCTTTCCTTTCCCTACTCCTTTTGTACAGCTACACTTGCTCAGCAGTGTTGCTTCTCTGCTAATTGTCTCAAAAGGACAGAAAGCCAAGTCAGAAATATTGAGGGAATATTCCTACTGACTGTGGACAGGATGTCATGGGGGCTTTCCCATATCTGTTGCACTTTAAACATCCAATCTATTGCTTTGAGAAGCTTTTCACAGAAAGCTGTATTATGTATTTTCTTTCTTTTAGAACATTAAGACAGAAAGGCAAAAGAGAACAAAAGCAAGTAATCTGAATAAGTAACAAGAAGTTGATGGAAGATTAATATTTTTTTTATTCAAACCCATTTGTTAAATGCATCCATTACAGCAGTGTGATGCACCTGCATTTTGAAATAGTCTTTTTAGCACCAGCCTCCACTGCTTAGTACTGAGTGATAGCAATTCTTATTCAACTTAAGACATCAGATACTCCCTATGCAGCTAATGACATTTATGTAGTTTCCAGAATTCTTGAAGATCTTCCTAACAGTAAAAAATGTTGCTTGTCTTGCATCAACCTCTTAATGATAAAAGAGTCTAATTTAAAACAATCAGATTTGACAAGCAGTGAATTCTGAGAACAAAGCATATATGCTTTCAGACAGTGTTAAAAACCACCATACTGAAAATAATCATACTGTAAGACTCCTCTACTCCCTTTGCATACACATTGAACAAATACTAAAACAGCATCAGGTCTCCTATAAACATTTCTATAATGTCATTAGAAGCTTTTATAAATTTCAAGGCCTAAACATTTCAGTCATCACCTAAATACTACACATTCCTTATGTTTTCTCAGACATGCACCCATTCAAATTCCTTTAATATTTCAGTCATCTGCAAAAAGAAATTTAAGAAAAAAAATCTGTTGCAACACCAGTTAAAACAATGCTGTGTATTTATACCTTCATCCCAATTCCTGTTAACAGTTGAAGAGCATAACGTTTATATATGAAGATGCCACAGATTAAAGGGGCTATTTTTTCATCTCTTGAACTGCCTACGCTTAGCTGCTTCTTCATCCATACCATAAGGCAGTTGGCACTCTCATCTGCTGTCTCTGGCCAGACAGATACATCGCTAGTATTACTATTGCAGTGACCTTTCACAACAGCTCACTAAGACTTCACGTAAGAGGCTCCCTGCTCCCCTCTAATAATTCAGAAATACCAGGAAATTCCTCTGTTTCGAAGTGCAAAGAGAAAGTAGTGTCTTATCAAAGAAAAATTCTTGTACACAAGAGTTGGAAGACTCAAAACTTGATTATATGAAATACCACACATAACCTAGCTGATAATACATTAGGAAGCAACTGGAATTTTCGAATATAAATAGTGATCTTTTGGTACAAGGAGAAAGTGGAAGTATCAGCTACAACTGTTAGTTGCAGTCATTAAATCTTGTATCTAAATATCTCAGAATGTTTGCATTCTTACTGCTGAAGACTCATTAAAAAAAAAAATCACAGAATAAAAATATCGAAAATTTGTAAGGACCTGCAAACAGGATGCACAAACAACAGGGTTACATTTCAATTAAATGGATTTTTCAGCTTATTCTTATCACTTAAGATTTTGAACCATGGGAAGATAGTTATGATAGATTTTTCTCCACATAGGAAAAGAGAGGAGCTGGGCAGAAAAGTTGGGCAGAGGGCATGACATACTTTTAAAAATCAGCAAACACCATCATATTTTTGCTCTCCCCTAGCTTGTTGGGGACTATTTCACAGGAATTTTCATTAATCCCACAGACACCATGACCCAAACTTTCATGAAGTGTCAGAAAAGGGTAGAAAGGGTAAAAGACTTGCATGTGTTTTGCAGTTCTACTCTCCCATTCATTTTTTCCACATCAATCAATTGCTGTTCTTTTCACCAGCACACTGCTAGTTCAGGCACCCCATTCACGTACTACTCAACAGAAATAACATACTCCATAGTTCACTACCATTGATCTGTTGTAGATTAAATTAACAGTCATCATGCAATTAACGGAAAACCTGATACATTAACACTGGAGCAGAGAGCAATGATGGCTTCCAATTGGACCTTTGATATAATCCAGCAGTTCAAGGAAGTAATTTGTTGTAGGATTAGTGTGCCTTCGCTGGCCTTTAGAGCCTGCAGTGCAGTTTTATGTGAGTGATGCTTTGTGAGCAGCAGAGAGCTTCGTTTATGGTAGTAACTTACTTCTACCATATTACAGTATGTGATGCTTTCAAGTCATGTTTGAAACAAAGAGCACCCAAATTTGCTATTTCAAGAGCTAAGCCAAGAGCAGCAAGTTGCTTTAGTGTAATTCTGCTGAGTTCTCATTTTAATTTATCTATTCTGCATGGAAATATGTAAAGCAGGGTATACACTTCACATCTTTGATCTTCTCTCATCAGTGTTAATTACTCCCATGTGTTGGCAGTGAGAGTAGCCACAGAAATTAAATGATCATGATAGTGGTGGTAGCAGCTGTGGTCATGGCAGCAATCACCTTATTTTCCTCTCCTCTTTCCAGAAAAAAGCCAGGTAATGGAAGGGAAAAGCCCTTCACTCCCTATTTCAAACAGGAGGTTGCTGCTCCTACTCTCATTGCTTTTTCTCCCGAGGATTCCACAGCAAAGACAGCTCCAGACCCTACCCTATAAAATTAAAAGCTCTACTGGGAAAGAAAAATGAGAAGCAATCCACAGAGCCAAAGAGTAAATGAGTGCAAAATAGAAGAGGTAGTGAATACATGCAATCAAAGGGAAAGGGAGGGACAACACAGGCAGTGGAGTCAAAGAATTTCTGGTGGGTGCCATTTGTTGTGTTGTTTGCACTAAAGAAAAACAAGAAGCCCTAAGTACAGCAAAAAGGAACATTCACTACTCCTGACAGCACCCACCAGTTTCTGAAGAAATGCTGTCAGCTACTGCAGACTTCCAAAGCATATCCTACCCAGAGGACCGATTAATATTGGAGACCAGCCTGAATGCCGTGCAGGTACTGGGAGACTCCTTTTCAAGTTTTCTCCTCCACCCATAGGAGTCTGGCTCAGTTGACAAAAAAGAAAAAAAAAAACCACAACTGTAGTGTTTTAGAGTCTCAAAAATTAGGCAAATGTAAAAGTGTCACTGAGTCCTGGGAGGGGGGGGGGGCTCACTTGAGGAGGTTGCATACTTTACAGAACAAGGTCCCCACGGCACCTGATTTTGTAGCCTCAGGTAGAAACAGAGGTACCCCAGAGACAATGGAGCATCCTCTCTTTTCCCCACTGACTGTGATCAGACTGGTCGGGGAGCAAAGGCATCCTGATTACCTCCGGCCTTTATCCCACAACTCTAGGTACCTTTCAATACATAAACCATTTTTTTTTTACCCACAAATGATACATTAAATTTAATAACGCGAGTGAAAAATACCAAATTACTGAACATTTACACCTCAGGCAAAGAAAAGATGTAGATCACTTTATGGAAAGCAATTCTAAAAATAGGAAACGAGAAGGCCATTGGAAAGTATGTCTATTATGCTCAATTACAATCAATGGATGATTTCCACAAACTAAATTTATGATGAGTGTCTAAGCATTACTCGGATGATTACTATATTGGAGATGTTAATTCAGTTTCTTCAAAGTAATAAATGACTTCAGATTTCGGGGGGTTGAGGTTTTTTTATTTTTTGGGGTGCCGTTGTGGGCTTTTTTAGATTTAGTTTAGCTACAGAAGAGTATCCAATCTTTACAGCTGCTACACATTAATTGGAAACGTACTCTAGCATTCAACAATATGATGTCTTGTACCACAGCAGGAAGTAGCCACGAGGAAGAAAGAAGCCGGCCCTCAAGTCTGACTATAGACCATGAAGAACTTTAAAAACTCAGCTGACTTTAGCTTAAAGAGAATTACTTGTTGATTCCCAGATTGTATGACACAGTAGTATCCATTCTCTACAACTGATAGCAATTCTGATCTCTCTCTCAATTGCTTAGCATCCAAAGACTGAAAAATTAATGGGGGTAAATTTGTTTTCTTCAAGGATTTGGGTTTTTTTAGCCTGATGCTAAAGGAATCCTGTCTACACTGTTCTGCAAATCCATATTGACTGAAAAGCTTCATAAGGCTCAGGGGCTCTCAGCTATACTAAAGACACGAATGCTGAGCATTACTTGAATAATCAGTACAAAGGGCAGCAAGAGCACTTTCTGCAATACTTCCATTTTCTCTAATTACGTTACAAGCATATTTTAAAATATCTTGCAGAGTATAGTAATTAGGTAATATTTATGGCTGTTTTCCACATGGAACTTGCAGGGCTATTCCCTTTAAAACATTGAGTGAGGATTAAAAACATGAAGAAAGTTTTGCTTCCAGAGATTTTACTGCAAGCAGAACAAGTGAAACAGTCACTCAATATGAGAAAGATTTTATATACATCTCCATACACACAAATACAAGCAAATAAAGTGGCATCAAAGTAAACACATTATTGCAGAGTTCACAGCTTACATATATTGCAATATATTGAATTGTATGTGTACTCAGTCTCTAAGTGCTGAACTACCATTTATTGGAATATTACTTCAGAAGTGATTATTCCCTAAACACTCTAGTTAAAAGCTGAAATAAGTTTCAAGGATTTTATTCTATACCTCAAGGCTCATGACCAATAAAAGTGGCAAAGCAGTTCACATTAATGGATTCTTAATTAGTCTGGGATTCACAAAAGAAATTCAACATGAGTAACTTCTAATTCTAAATATTAAAACACCAGAGAGCTTCTCAAACACAGCAGCAGCAATGTCTGTTCCAGTGTCACAATAAATATGAAAGCTGAAGATTAAGAGTTGTAACTGTGGAATGATATTTCTTCTGCAGGAAAACAAAATTAACTTCAGAAAACAGAACACAGGCCCCATTTTATAAACCAAATGTAAAAATGAAACCATTTATTTTGCAAGTGGTTGCAATAAACTAAAAGGTATAAATCAGGTTTACAGATTTATTGATGTTTTAAAATATATATATATATATAAAGATGAACTAACCCCCCAAGCTTGTCCAGAAAAAGGATCCACCCATAGTAAACGGAGAACAGTAGGTCCCATTACTGCCCCATAAGCAATACAAGCCCCAGGCATCTGAATGAATTGCAACCATGTTCTGCAGAACAAACCTGATTCTCATTGCAGCAGACCAGAGGCAGACTATCAAATACCATCTTCCAAGCCTGGGAGAGACGTTCTCACACCTATTTATTTGATGGCTTACCATCAAATGTCTTACCATCCATTTCAGCATGTTCTACATAAAGATTTCAAATAAAATTTAGGATAGTATATGAGCATACACATGACAAGTTTTGGTACACCAAAACATCACAGAAAAACAAGTTGGTTTTGTTTCTCCACAAACTGTATTATAGTCTTAAGAAGGGTATATGTGCTGCTACAAATCCAAACTGTAGCAATCTTCAGCATACTCTTGTGCTGAGAGATCTTCTATGGCAGCAAGTGTCCTTTTATATACCCAGATCCCAGTCATTGTGGTTGGACACAGGGATATGAGCTCAGCTTTTGCTCAATTTGGTCTGGCTCTGGGAGACACAGGAAAAAGAAGCAACATTTCCTCTCTAGGAATGAGACAGGAAGTCAACACAAGGGGTAACATTTTCTTCATAAATCGTGCTGCGAAGAAGTGGCAAAGACTGAAAAAACATTGTGCTGCTCTAAGAACCAAGAAGAAAGCTTCACAGTCACATGCAAGCTAACTCACTGCACCTGCGTAGCTTGGGGTCGCATCTCCCACTGCAACAGTAGGTTTGAAAAATAAGAAAAAAAAAAAACCCAGACTAATACTGGGCTTCAAGTTAGACTGGTAATCTATAGAAGCAAACAAAATTCACATGAAGTCTTTAAAGTTGGGGGTAGTAGTTTAATTAAAAGTGTTTGTGTGGTTTTTTTTTTTTGCTTAAAGACTGAGTCAAGCAATGCAATAGAATTATTTCTACTACTGTATTTTTCCTAGCAGGAAATATCCTTTTCCCATATGTGCATTTTTCTTTATATCTACACACCAAAAGTGAGGATTTAGCTTGTTGAATCAGTTAAAATGGTCTTCAAAGCAGGGGCAGAAACAAAGTTACAGGCAGATGTAATTAAGTCCTAACAATTTTGATGGTGTTCAAACATGAATAAATTCAACTCTCTCCCATGAGTGGTTTAAATTGCATGTGTGCATGTTTGCATTTAAGGCAGCACAAGCAAAGTTATGAAGTCCACTTTCAAACAAAGGTATTATCTAGTATTTAAAGATATTTTGTAGATCCCCAGGACAATTCAATCCTTATAATCCCAGATAAGTGCAAATTTACTTATTGCTACATAAGGTTACTTTGTAGTAAATGAGTTTAGGAAATTTATTTTAAATGAGCATTTAATTCAGCTACTCATTCTATCCGATGACTTGAAGCTTGACACCCCCACAAAAATTGAAGCCAAAATTCAAGCTTTCAATTGTAATTTTACCAACTTCATTTTTTACTACAATGTGGAGCACCTTATTCCATTTACAAATCCTGGAAGTGTTATATCAAGCATTAATGGAATTCCTAAAGGAGGGTTGATGGAGAAGAAAAAGTAAATTCTCCATACGTCATGAGACCTGAACTTGAAGGAATTCTAGGGATGAAACAGAACGGGACAACTCAAAAAATGAAAACAGTAAAAGCCCAGAGCAGAGCAAAACTGTGAAGGGGAGCACAGAGAGCACAGACAGTACCAGAGACTGGTAGGCATAAACAACTCAAAATTTTTTAAAAGCTATTTGAACCAAATACTATCACAAAGCACGGACTCTGGTTTTATTTAAGGACAACTGATTATTTTTACTCAGACTGATATAACTGAAGTTGAAATTACTAGAAAGGAAACAACAGTCTCAATTCTCTTCAATGCCAGGCTTTGAAGAGCTGAAGAGCTACAGAGAGCTATGCTGATAAATGTTGATGCAATTCTAAAGATAATGTCAAGTAAAGGTGTGAGCAGGCATTAGAAGCATTTCATGACAAAACTCAAAAGGCTAGCATGAAAAAAGGGATCCAATTCCTCTGAAATCATTCTTTTAATAACTCAGAAACCTATCAACTGCTAGCTCAACATGCCATAAAAATAGTAACCATTTTAACTTCAAGGTATATCATATGACCATCAACATCTGTATCATAAACAAATACTAGCCCCAAATCACACTGTTTAATCACCATTCATCTGGCAAAACCATGTGATATCAAGACACTTACATCAGCATTAACAGGAACAAGGAACGAGTACCCACATAATTCTTTTTCTTATGAAATCTTGCAAGAGTTCATATTTGTAAAATTAAGCTATGATAAGCTTTCAAAGAGCCAGTGGAAAGCAGATTTGTCATACTTAAAACTATCATGGCCAGATCACAAAATAAGTGATTGCAATGGTGGCTCAAGTCTTCAGCACATATGAAACAAAACCAGAAAAAAAAACCCCAGAGTGTTATTTATAGCAGTAGCTTTTGAAACTATATTTATTCTATATATTTTTGTTAGTGTTAAAGTTGCCTAAAAGTCATTTAAAGCTGTAAAACTATTTAACAAGCCCCATGCGATTCTAGGAAAGGGTAAGATATCAAATCTGATATCCATACTGATTAACACTAATTACATTAGTCATCTTAGTCACAGACCCAAAGCAGAACAATGCATTTCTTCCTTCTACAACCAATTTAACCTAGATCCTTCAATTTGGTTTGCACTGTCAGACTTGCTAATAGTCTTCCCATAGACTAAAAACATAACCTGTGCTGAATGTACAAGTAACATATTGAGATATATCAATAGCTAGAGTTTTTACAGAAACTTTTCAATCTTTGAAAATTTCCAAGCTGCATGAAGCACAAATTCAGGTATAAAAACCTGTCATTAAAAAAAGTGAACAAATCAAATATTGTTCCCATTTACCTGGGAAAAACTTAAATAATTTAACATGTGTTTTATGAACGTGAAGTACACACTAAGCACATCAGGTAATGCAGATAATAGCACCTTTCCTCTTCACAGAAATACAAAAAAATCACTACAGCAAATTTCCTAACTATAACTAATACCAAATTTGGGATTTTTGTACCAGCAGCATGTGAAGGATAGTTAAAGCACACAATCTGATGCTCTTAGTGTTCCTTCTAGATGACACTTTACTATTTTGCTGCTTCTTCACCTTCACAGCAGTTCACAGCACGGACCACAGACTAGAATAACAGTTCCACAAGAAAATGAGATCCAGATGACTTTCTCAAAATGTTTCATAGCGGTTTATAATATGCTGCAAGATTTGTTTTTATCTGCATCATCACACGCAGGGGAAAATCCCAGCTACAGCAGCAATTATGGGAAACAAGGACAAGTCTTCAAAGAATTAACACACTTTACATGGTATTTTTGTGCTCCTTTCCCCCATATATTAAATAATGGCAATACAGTCATATAGTTTATTGCCAATAAGATAGTAGTGTAAGTGTCATCATAAAAATGTATTTCCACCCAAGATACTGCATCAACCGCTTATTCCTAACAAAAAACTGACAATGGCAGAGGCTTGTCCTCCAGCTTCCTCCTCCTTCCATGTAACTGGGAAGGGGAAAACATGCAAATACATATTGCTAAGACTGATTTTGTCTCAGAAGAAACTGAAAAGTCTGTTTACTTAGACTTAAAGCAGCAGCTGAAGACTCAATGGTTTTCAAGATTACTGTAATGGAAGAAGTGACTTTAGAGGCTGATTGCACTCAAGAAGCTTCTTACATGTCTGAAAAGAGATGTTTTTAGCCAGAAGTGCACCTCTAAAACAAGCAGAAGTAGCTGGTAAGTGGAAAAAACTGACCACATCTAGTACAGCTCTGTCATAAGTGCTTGAATCTATGCAACAGGCATCTGTCATAAAAAAGGCTTTTTCAGAGGGAAAATGAAACAGAACTCCAGACCAGCAGTTTTCTCAAACAGTCCTCTACCTGTGTTTCAAAGGTTGGAATTGCTGCTTTTCTCCCCCATTCACTTGCATCTGTGGTTCGTATTCCATGTCAAAACTCAGCAAAGCCCCTAAGTGTACAAGTACTATTTAAGTATTGTGCTGAATCATCTCTAAAAGCTGCAATTAGGGATGAAAAGACAGGGGTACAATCCACAACTTGCATAACTAACCATAAAAATCAGGCATCCTTAGATGTTGAGATTCAATGGAATACAATCAAGCCCGGAGGGAAGTAAAAATTGAATCTCAGAACATGAGTGCCTTTGATAGTCTACAAAATGAAATATTTTCTAAACCAAGCAAGAAGTAGATAGGACAATGTGGAGAGAAGAGGCATGGAAAAAATAAAACCAAACAACTTCTTACAGGTCTTGAGTTGTCTTGGTTTTTATTTTAAACAAACCATGAAGGAAAGATTTTATACTAAAAAAAAAAAGACCCAATTTAAACTTCTTGCCTTAGCTGTACATGACTATGGCTATATGTAGCTTAGGATGGCTATTTAATCATTGAGGTTTCAGTTGCACACTTCTCTAGTATCTCTATTGTATTTTCTCCCTTAATATTTCTGTCACTCTAATGTTCTAAGGCACTAAACAGAGGAAAGTCTTAGCAAGCTGGGTGCTATACAAATAGGTAATGAGAGAAAGCTGTTAATTCACAATACCTTACAATGTAAACGAAGGGTAAAGAAGAGAGAAGATACTATTCAGCAAGGCTCAAGATACCAGCACCAGCTGAACCAGAAGGATGCAGGTCTTCTGATTCTTGGCCAAGTGTCTTATTTAAAGTATAAACAACTCTACTTGTCTCCATCATCAACACTAATATTCTTCCTGCAAACCAGACACTTACCTGTTCTAGAAACATATACAACACTAGTATCCTCATCATCCTAACACTGAGCTGTTTCTATACTTTGCTTGAATGAGTATCTTAATTATAATTGAATATTTACATGCATTTCAATATGCAAATAGTTATATACCGATACCACATGTGACAATGTTTTATAAGAGCTAGTCTGACTAGCTATTACAAGACACTTACTAGTAGCAGTTAAACCTGTTATAATACAAACCACAGAGAATGGCGGGACACGAGTGTCAGTTTAAAGTTTTCATTTTTAGTTTGTTTTGAATTCAGCACAGGAGAAGTTTCCCATCTTAAATCCAGCCCAAATCCCATTAATATAGAGGGAAGCTCTAACAGGTTCTTGTGGTAGAACAGCCATTTACAGAAAGCCATTCTAATGATCTCAAATTTTAAGGCATGCACAGAACCATAGAATGGTTTGGGTTGAAAGGGACCATTAAAGGTCATCTAGTCCAAACCTCCAACGTGAACAGGTCTTTTAAAGGAAAAACATTAGTAGGAAATAAGTAAAAAATAATGCTGCACTGTTTAGGATCTGTTGTGCAGAACTAAATAGCAAGATGAGACTTCATTATTTCAACTTTTTCTTCTTATGTCTTTGAAGAAAGTTCATGAAAATGCTAAAGAACTTCAAAAACACAGTCAGCTTTCAACCATCCATGGTACACTTTCCTGTTAGAAAGCAGTAATGGCAAGGGAGGCAGAACAAGAACGATCACAGGCCTGGTGGATAAGCTATATCACTTCCAGTACCAGCATGGATCTGAAAAAGTTACTACCACATTGGCTATAAAGCTGAGCTAGTTTTATGCAGAAACAGGTTAAGTATATTAAGACCATAATCCTTGATTTGTGACCATAATAGAACTAAACACTGCAGCACCCTCCAGTTCTCATATTCCAGCTGAGCATAGCCATGGCTTGCAAACGCCAAAGCACACAAGTTTCAGCACAGCTTTGTGGTAGACTCCTCAGTTCTGTAGAATCTGGGAAGGTTCAATCACCGGGACACTGTGCCTGGACCCTGCTGCCTCTTTACACTCGCTGCAACGATGCAGAACGTGAGCACTGCAACGCACTTGGTCAGTTTTACAATGAACCATTTCAGGTCCTACAAGGCTAATGCTTAGTTAAGGTCAATAAAACCTTGCTAAAAACAAGGCAATTATTGCAGAGTGACCAAAGTGTTCCTGTACTACGTAGCTAGCATTACCTAGGTTTTCCCCTTCTTTGGGGGGATGCACGTTTTACTCTCTGCATTTAAAATAAACAGTTACAAAAATATTTTCTAGTCTAGAGCCCTTACTAAAGGGAGGACAATACGATTTCAATGCAAGCTACAGGGTTAGTCTCCTGAAGGTGTCATCTTTCGGTTGAAGTCACAACTAATTAGTCCAAGCCACTTCACAGCCTGCCCTCAGCATCTAACAATTACTGCTGTTCAGTAACCTCCTTGTTCTTGCGAGCTGAACAGCAGAAATCGTCACATGGCCGCAGGCTACAACACCTGCCTGAAAAAACTCAAGGAAGAAGTTTAAAGAGCAGAGTAACACACTAATGAATCATGTTGGGGGGCTGGGGGGGTGTTAGGTTTTTTATTATTTTTTAAACAAATGCTGTCAATAACTTCATCTGACATTGACAACATGCGTGTCTTCATTAAGACATGTCTGAGATTTATATTACAAGTTTCAGCTAGAAAGAAAAATTTAATGCGCTTTAATTTTTCATATCCAATACATAAAAAGTGTAAGAACTTCCTTTTTTAAGCCTTTCCTATCAGCTGTAGACATGGATAAAGGAATTAGTGTCCAAGGGGCCTAGACAGTATTAGGTTCCATTAGTCTATATCTATATAAGCATACCATAACATCTGCTCCAGATTTACACATCAGCAAAGCGAGATGATTATGCAAATAATGAGAATGTAATACATATGCATTCAGGCAACTGGAGGGAGATATTTCTCCAATAACTTCTACTCTTCTATTCAAACAGTCTATTTCAGGAATGTACTACCACATAACAATAAAGCCACAAACTTAAGTAGTATTGATTGTAACACAGTACGTATGTAAACAGCTCAACAGAGAACCAACAGTCTAGATTCCTGAAAACACAGAGAGAATCAACTTTGGGAGTGGGGGCGGAAGTGTTTTTTCGACCATAACTTTATGCTTCTTCTATAATTCTGAATATTTATGAGGAACAATAAATAGTAACCGTTTTTGAGATATTTTCCAAAGTATACAAAGCACTCTAGAATATTTAAAACTACCGTACCCACCAAGTCCCACATTGATATTTTAAAGAAGCGGAAGAGACTCCGTATATCCAGATTGCTGGACAGCTAATTCAGACAAAAATTTAACTTGCAGTTAGATGACCTTCTTTGGATAACACCATATTTTACACCACCTAACCACAAATCTGTATTTCAATCTGGAAAGAAAAGATCTTCCTTTTTTGTATGTTTGCTTCGTTTCTTCATCCTCAAATCAGAAAGATCTCTGCATAAGAATTCAGGCACTGAATGCCTGCAAGGAACAGGGGGTGCACAATTCCCCTCCTACATCCAGGCATCTACCTTAGGATAAAAATAAATTGCTCCTTACAGTCCATCAAGTAAATGGGCTCATACACTCACTGTCTTAAAGCAAAGCTTCCGTTAAAGCCCTCAGATTTTAATGAAAGCTCATTTGGCTTGTCCTAGACAGGTTGTATCAAAAATTCATTATATTTTTCTCAGCCATTTAGCATTACAATATATATTTTAAGGTGTCTCAGATGTTATCATAACTGTATACCATACATTTAACCAGGTTTCTAATTACACAGATGAAGTCTAAAAGACACTAACACTTAATTGTTTCTGCAAAAGTTATTTCTGTAGATTTGTACAGTAAATAGCTGTACGTTGCCCAAACTGCTGAAACATCTGCACATTTCTAGCCCTAAACTTGACTGGCATTGAGGGATTAGGAAGAAGAGCAGGTCTGCCCTCCCCTACCAAAGGTTTAGTCCAGCAAGCACTCTCTAACAACTTGTAATTCCACTGATAAGACCGAATGAAAGAAAGCACACATGAAACATGTTCAACTTTCTGGCTCTGCCTGAGAAAGGAGATTCCAAGTTTTATTCCCAAATATAGCTAAGGCAAAAAGCATAAACTCTTGGCGTTCAGATCAAAATCTAGGACTTTCCTCAGCTGTCGCTGCAAAAGACACAGTGCTCAGCAGAGCTGCTCCAGCTGAAACACTCAGAAGCTCACAGGCCTTTTTCCACAGAAAATCCAATCCTGAATTGATGTCATTTTTGATCAGTAAGAGGCCAAATTTAATAACTCTCCAGACAGGCTACAAAGTCCAAATCCTATTTTGGATGAAGATAAGAGTACAAAATTTAACAGGGTTTTACACTGGGGGTGGAGAGTGGGTGAGTTCCTTCTCTTGGTGTTTGAAGTCCTACATACATTACACTAGAAAGAGATGCTCAGACCCAACTGCAGTCCATTGGGGAAGGGCTGGGTAAGAGTTTGGAGAGGTTTACATCCACAAGGTTGAGTATACAGTCACAGATATTTCACACTTGTTCAAGGCCTCTCTAAAATTGTTACTTATTAAATCACATTACAATCTTAGAATCATGGAATAGTTTGGGTCAGAAGGACACCTTGAAGACCATCTTGTTCCAGTCCACCTACCACAGGCAGGGACACCACCCAGGAGATCAGGTTGCTCAAAGCCCCATTCAGCCTGGCCTTGAACACTTCCACAGATGGAGTATGCGTTAAACATTAAGCAACTTTTTTTCATAGAAGTTAAAAAAGGTAGATGAGGAACACTAAGTACACTGAGTTTTAATCCATGTATGTACTGACAGGCTCAATACCCAGATTTCATTATTCCTTAATTCCAAGTTATCTGGTCTGCCCAGCAAGGTGCCCTGAAAAGCCTCAACAGAAAGTTTACTACGTACAACCAATCAAACTGCGTTTTAACATACCAGTCTCTTAATTCAGGGTATTTGTTTATTTTTTCCAAGTAATTTAAGAGTAGCTTTCCCAAGACAGCGAACCCTTACTGCATGGGGTGTCCCTGGAGGGCTGTGGGATGGTCTCTGTGAGAAGCAGCCAGAGCTGCCCTAAGTTGGAGACAGCTCCAGCCCACCCCTCCCCAGGCACAGCTGAGCCCTGCAGACACCATGGTGGTGGACCTCCAGGAAAACAGATTTGAGTAAGGGCAAAAATACCTCACAGAGAAGAAAGGAACAATGAGACACAGCCCTGAAGACATCTATGTCAGTGAAGAAAGGGGAAGAACACCAGGTTGTTTCTCACAGCCCATGGAGGACCCCACAGTGGAGCAGGTGGATGTGGCCTGAAGGAAGCTGCTGCCCATGGAGAGCCCAGGCAGGAGCAGGTTTTATGGGGCCTGTGGGAAGCACTCCCACTGAAGCAGCTCCTGAAGGACTGTACCCCACAGAGGACTCACACTGAAGCAGAGGGAAACACAGGAGGAGGAAGGAGCAGCAGAGAGGAGCTGTAGCAGACTGACCACAGCCTCCCAGTTGCACATTCTCCTTCACTGCTTGGGTAGGTAGAAGATTTGGGAATCCAAATATGAAACTGGGTCCAGGGAGAAGAGAGACAGCTGACAGGAGTATTACCAAAGACAGGCCTCTGCTTTCTTTATAACCATGTGCTGAGTTAAGTACTGAGCTTCTTACTGTGTGAGAAAATAGTTGGTCATCAAGCTGATAAGGATAAGATAACAAAAAGAAGTTAATCACTTCAAAGTTCTCTCATATGTCAAAATATGTACTCCTGTACCGATTAGAACTGAGCTGCAGCTACTTCTACTTCAAGGAACATCCTTATCCTCCTCAACAAGTTGGCAAACTTACAGTAAACTTTTACTGCCCTGAGCTGACTTGATACCTTAAAAGGATAAGGTGAGGAAGGGGATCCATATCCAAATGGCCAGTGAGGAACTCACACCTGTGCAGAAGTATTCTTGCAGACACTGCAAAACTTAATATGCATGTGCAGAAGGGCTTTTTGGTCATCCTAATGACAATGGAGTTATGAATTAAGTAGGCAGAATAATGAGAATCTTTGGTATATAAATAATGAATGGATATCTTGGTACGGTATGCTAGATGTGGGGACTTCCACCTAGCACCAGACATCAAATAAAACAATATCTCCTCTCTAAACTACTTCTGCTTTCAAGAGCTTCTGTTTCAGAACAGGAGGTGGTTCAGCTTTTGCCTTTGTTTCATACCTTCCTATTCTATTTTTAATTGCCAATAAATTATTTTTCTCCAAGTCAAGCCTGTTTTGCCTGTGACAGTAATTGCTAAGTGAACTCTGTCATTAACTCCACCCACAGGCTTTTCCATCTTACTTTCTCTCCCTGTCCTATGAGGGGAAGGAAAGTAAAAGAGCAGCTGGGTGGGCACCTGACAGCCAGCCAGCATCAACCCACCACACCTATCCTTAGTACCAGTTTTCTTGAATCATAATCCTTCTATGACCCAACTGAAGCAGTTACTAGCAGCTTCCATCTGCTATATAACAACGAAGATTTTTTTTAGTATCTTCCCACTGCAGAGAATAACAAAGAATAGCAATTTGGAATTGTAATGGACATCTAATTTCTAAATAATAGGATAGAAAGCATTGTTCAGGGTTACAAGCTTCATTTTTACTTCATGTAATTGCCTCAAAGCACCCATCATTTAACTTTTATAGAGCTTACTATACTTGGGGGAGTCACTTATTTTAAATCTGTCTTTTCTTTAACTCCTTCTCCATTAGGGAAATTATGTTGAACAGTCAGTTCAGACAAGTTAGCCATTCCTAAATATTCATTTAACTCCTTTTAGCTCAAAACAGTATAGAACTTTATGATAATCACCAAATCTTTTGTTTCACACACACAAGCCTTTCATCTCTGTAATTATCATTTTAATGTTTTGGTAACCCTCTACACCAAATGCTTTTAGGCTTTTACCCTGCAGTAACCTGCTCGGTGTTTTCCTCTGAGCATCCCTTGTGCTTGTGGATTCACAAGACAATCATGTTCCCACTCAAAGGCAGAAGAAACAGGGAGAACATTCTAGGCAGCTTCTAGGTACATGTGCATGTACACATCAAGCCACAGAAAATACTTTTGGAGAATGTCGCTGTAGTTAGAAAAGCCAAACTGCAGAAGGGAAATGGACCTATGTCTACGTCATGTGCAGAAATCACAGCAGAAAAAGGCACACACACCTAAAGTTTCCATCATTTATTAAAGTTCTACTTTGAAGCAAAGTTTCCTTCTGGTGCATTCCTAATATTTTATTCCTTAATCTAGCAGGACAGCATGAATAGGAAGATCTTTTCAAGCTTCAGTTTAACAGATACATTTATTCATAAACACATTTCTAAAAGGTACACGATTTTTTCATATAGTCAGTAAAGTGACATAACAGAAGCAGCTTTTGAACAACATGAGTCAAGCTTGTAACAACCTTAGTCCAGATTTACAACAGTTGGAGTCTTCTACCAATGGCTCTTAGCATTTCCAAAACAACTATTTTAGGCATAATAGGAGCTTCTAGTGAGGATCATTGAAGAAATGAATTCAAAACAATAATATGATCAAGGCAATTCTCTAATAACCTTTTAGCAGTAGCTGTACATGTATATGTAATGTAATACACATACACTCCTCCCCAAGCAGGCAATGAACAAAGAACAATAGACTGCATGAGAACCTACAATCTCTTCCAAATCAAGGTTGTACAAACATAATGAAAACCTCTGAGAAACAGTCAATTGCAATAAGCATTCAGAACAGGAGTTGTTGTTGCATGGTTGCTTTTTTGTTGTTGTTCCTTTTCAACCACAACAGTCTGTTTAGAATACCTTCCACTTAAAAATTACAGTTACATCATCAAGTGTGCAGCAGTGTGAGACCTGTAGCCTGATTTTCTTTTTCAAATGAAACCCTGTGCCAAGGAAAGCCTTTCTGGTGTCAGCCTTAAGAAGTTTCTTTTAGTTTCTAGAGCATACCTGATCGCTTTTGAAAAAGGTGTAAGTGGTTCCTCATAATTCTCATTCAGCACTTTGGTAGTTGTAAATAACTAAGTTAACATAAGTACTTTGTGATTTATTTTTTTCTTTCCAAAACCTTTGTTCAAATCTCTTCCTACATCAGATGAAGCATCCTTCCTTTGCATTTTGATTGAGCTGAAGCATTTTAAGAAACATTCAAGTCAAAGCTATAGATATAATTCATCAATTCTGTGAGTGTAATTTCTTAATTCTTCCTAAGGGCAATTTTTTTTTTTAAATATGTTCATCTCCAACTGTCATGTCTCTAGTTAGGCACAATAGGGACTTTAACTCAATTCACATTTGTCAGTAGTTTGGCCTTTCCCCCATTGCTGGATTTGCAGAAACTGTTTGGTCCAAAAGGACTGTAATTTCTAAAATTCTTGAGATGCGATTACTACCCAAGGAGAAAAAATAAAATTCAGTTTCAGAGACTGCAACCAAGCGTGTCAGAGAACATCCAACCAGATTTCTCAGACTGTGTCAATATGTTTCCCCTTGTGCAATGTTCAGAGCTCCTTTGAACTGCATATATTTGACTGCTCAGCAATTGGCACATGACCCAAGGCCACTGACACTCAAATGCACAGCTCACCACCAACTACTGGAGAAAACACAGGGGGAAAAAAAAAGCCCCATTTCAGGAGACCGGTACATTCTACACAGCCAGCCAGTAAGTGCATAGGCATTCTGTATTTTATAAGTCTCACTGTCATTCAGTTGGTGAGTACCAGGACTGTTTTGGTAACAGTAACTCCACATTAAGTGAGCCTATGAACATTTAAGAGGCCAGAGAAGAAGTATCATAGGCACAATGAGCATGAACAACCTTGTGATTTCCTGTGCTTCCAGGCTGACTCCGCATGGAAGGTGTAAGTAACTTTTTTTCAGAGATCTTCTTCAGACTCTAACCATTGACTCAAGCTGCAGGCTGGCTCTAAGCAAGTTGAGTGGTTTTGTGTCTGTGTACAGTCTTTACACATCTCGCCTTGTTTCTATTTCATATATGCAATTATTCTGAATTTGTATATTCATGGAAGCCTTATTGTAAAAAGCAACCCTGACAGTGGTAGAATGAGTTCTATCCCAACAACTTTAGCTTTTTTAGATTTCAGAGGCTATCTTCTGCAGGAAGCAAAATGAAGACAGTTATAAAATAGAATAAATGATTTAAGACAACACACTTGCTTTCCACTTCCCCACCAATTTTGAGATTATTTTCCACAACTCTTTAAATAACAAAGGACACTAGTGCACATAAACAGTTACAGGTTCCAAAAGAGATAGGCTACGTTCACAAAGAATGCATGAGAAGTGGTTTCTAAAAATATTTCAATGGTTTCAAAATATGGCATGATGGCAAAAGAGGAACCAGCACTGTCAGTATTACTCCCTGTGAGGGAGCAGGAAGACAGAAGAAATATTTCATAACCATTAGAGAGCCTCATTACAGATGGGGGCTGAGCTGTGTCCCTGACTTCTCCTCTGCTCTTTTTGTGGAACTATATTGAAATGACAGCCCTATAGTTGCACTCTCTACAGCATGAAATTCACATTTCACATGGTTTCAAGCTACATCTCTGCACTGCGACATCTGATTTCCTAGCATCCTGTCATGATTATAGGGCAAATGACAGCTTATACTGCCTTGCAATCTCCCATACCATGATAGGTTTCCATTATGCCTAACTTTTTCCTTCCAAGATGAGCTGCTCACCTTTATCATTCAGCATAGGCCTGGGAGAGCAAAACTAATGACTGAACATATTAACATACAGGCCCGTGTATGAACTGACACCAAGAACATGACTGCTACTCAGAGGCTATGAATAATTTCTGTTTGCAAGATACTCTTCTTGGGTTTGCAACTACTGTGTTGCTAATGTGACCCCAGAGAGCTGCTTCCAGACTGATTTTCCATACCTTTACACTCATGTAGCACTAGCAGAAAGGAATGGTACAAGAGACCTACAGTATGTCCGCCTCTCTCCATGACTATGGCTAGTGGTGTCCAAGCTAGATAGCTAACAAACACAGGCAGGAGTGCAGTGGATACTGCTGTGCTTGCGTGGTAGACATCTTGCAGAGCCCCTGCCTTCACTGTACTGCTGTCTAATGCTTTGCTAACTCCTGAGTACTAACTGAGTCTGCAGTTCCTTTACTTATGCACACGGTGTTGTCTCAGAATACCTCTTCCAGGCAGCAATTTTGAATAGCCTAATATTCTTCTTGACCCCAGACATTGGCTTAGTGAAAATAAAACTACCTGATGTCATGCATACCTTAACAAAAATTTTAGGAGAGAGAATAGCAGGTCCCATCCATGACCAGGCAAAGACTGCCCATACCATTAAGCTTAATGTTTCCCAATACATGTGGAAACATGCAGCTAAGTCATTTTTCCCAACTCTGTCCATACTTCATTGTACAAACAAGTAAATTTTCTCCTAAAGAGTAATTTTACACAAAATAAAAAAAAACAACCCTACACTTCTCAAAGCTTTTCTCCTTTGCAGAAAGGAGATGCTTCGTAAAGCATTACATCCCCGAACCAACCCCCACGAAATTGTATGTAGCAAAGAGTAATTACTGTCCACCATGAAGAAGTAACAGAAGGCAACTAAGTCATGAGAATTTGAAACCCCTAACAAACATCCACTGAAATATTGCCTTCAGTTTGAGTGAGTCAGTGACTAAATAAAATTCATATGTGTTAACCCATCTGCAGGAAAGAAAAAGCAATTTTTCAACCAACACAGTTGTCCCACAGCTGAGACACTGTCAAAGAATAGTTTGTCTAGGGAACTGAAGTTGAAATGACATAGTAAATAGTTGCTCAGGATGAGCCACCAAATTAAATACTAGACATTGCCTAGGACCAATCCAAGTGCCCCTTTCCGAGTGGTGAACAGTTGTTTGAAGAAGCAGAAAAAAAGTTTAGGTTTCCAGTGAAGTCATGAAATAAGGAAAACTGTTATAAAGTTAGGGCATGCTGTGATTTTTAAGTATGACTGATCTTACCTTGAGGGCAGAAGGACAATTGCACACATGTAATTTATTACCTAAACACAGGAAAGCTCACTCCTCTGTCCTGGAAAAATCTTTTATCTTGCCAGAGGGCAAAAGAAGCAGTGGTAAAGTATCTGGAAGTAAGAAAATCCACCTTCAACAAGGTACTCCATCTCATAAAAGCAATGTGTTTTGTCAGTAAATTATGAAAAAGGTAGAAGAGAAAATTTCCCTGGGGAAAATTAAGAATTAAAAATAACTCCTTGCAAAAGCTTTTTTTACAAATATCAGGAAAAGAAAAAAAAGAAAGTCCTTTTTGAGAACTGACAACATGGAGAACACAGCTTCTTAATTTCACCAAAGCAAATTTTAGATTCAGAGCGGTAGAAATGACCCTTAATGAAAGGATATTAGGAGGAGTTCTCACTGAAAAATAAAGTCCCTAAAGGGGCAACATGGTAGAGATACACAGTATAATGAACAGCACAGAGAAAGTAGGTCAGGAGCATCTATTCAACCTTCCTCATGAAATTACAAGTAGACAATGCAACTGAAAGGCTACTAAATTAAAACTGGTAACAGAGAAAGCCTTTTTATATAAGAAATTCTTGTTTATACAAGTAATTACTGTGTCTAGCTATGTCATGGTTTGGGCCAGACTAGCCAGTGAAATGACAAATGTTCTCTGACCTCTCCCCCTTCAGAGAGGGGAGAACATCTTCCATCAGAGATAGGAGAAAGAAACTTCAGAGTTGAAAAGAAGCTAAACCACTCTAAGGAAATATTATCAATAGTCAAATAAAATGAAAGTAACAAAATATATACAGTATATACAAAACCTTATCAAGCTCTCAGGATGACAATCATATAACCAGCAGGTACTGGGAAAGTCCCAGACTTAACTCAGCTACACACAGGAACTGGATTCAGGAATGCACAGATTAGGATCAAAGGCAGATGAAGAGAGTCCTCTTCAGATATCAGCCATTGACAAAACAGCTGACCCTTTGACTCCTCAACTTTTATACTGACCATGATGCTGATGACATGGAATACCCTGTTGGTCAGTTTTGGGGTCACCTGCCCTGTCTGCTTCTCCACACAGGTAGGTGTGACCCCTCTAAACTTTTCTACTTCCAAACCTCCAACAGGGAATACAACAAAATCAGCTGACCTTAGTTGGTATAGCAAATAAGCATAAGCAAGAGCCTCTCTGCATACCATTCCTTGGTATAAATTAGAAACAGTTAGGTCTTATCACTCTGGAAGCAGACAGTGCCTGTTAATTTCAGTAAGTCAGAAGAAGTTTAGACAAAAAGTAAAGTTACTGAACCAAAAATTGTTTCTGTTTTACATCAAACCAGGGCAAATTGCAGCAAGGAACAAGAGGCAAATGCTTAGTAAAACTGCCAGAAAGAACTGGTTATTTGCAAGGGTTCCCAACACCATTAGAAGTGATATTTAACATACAAATTATTTTGAAAGGGCTCAAACCCTCAAGCTCTAGGTGATACCCACTACCCTGTAATAAAGGGGAGCCCCATTGCCCCATTGGCAAGTTTTGTGGCTCACACAAAGCCACTTTTCACACCTCCCACTGAAACACAGACCACAGTCTCTTGGAAATTAATCACTACTCCAATTAAAAATGTGGTTTCTGTATTCTTACAAGAAAGGCTACATGATCCATCTGTAAGAGATAATTTCCCATTTTACAATTTTGTTGTGTGAAAAAAAAAAAGCTCATTTCTTTTTAACCACAGCTGAAACATTAGTAGTTCTATTCCATCCCAGTTTACAGTTATTAAAAGTATTATCAGTAGACGCATAATTTTGTCACGTGCATATTTTACCTCAGCTTCTCAATTCTCATTTCTTGTCAGCACATACAGGTAGAGAATTCAATTTTATTTTTAATTTGTGGCTACTGTGAAAAAAAGTTTTCCAATGTTTATCTAATTGTAACCTAATTGTTAGCTAATTACTAAATCAGGGTGGGATGTTAGATGTCATAACCAAAACCAGTAACTGCCCATTCCATTTATTTTCATTTAATAGCAAATGTACATTAATGAAATACATAGCTATGGCAAATCTAACTTGCAATAAAGTTTCATTAACAGTCTTCTGAACTTTCAAGGAAGCTAAAAACCACAATCAATACTGTCGTACAAGTCATTCCTTCTCAATGTTCAGTCTTATAATCAGTCTTGATGTTTTGGACATAAGTGCAAGAGACATTTAGAGTTATCTACACATTTACATTTGGAAATGAAGCAGTCTGCCCACAAAACACTGATAGATGATGATTAATTTCCTGAACTCCTGCTAATCCTGCTTGATCTTTCCCCATTTAGGTTGGTTTAAAGCAATTTACTACTGTTACGATATCCAAACTCTTACCTCAGGAGTATCATACAAAGGAGTTATGGCCAACAGTTTAAAACTGATCAGAGGCAACACTTTACTTACCTGGCAGGAAAGGATTGTTGCAAAGGAATAGTGAAGTTAAGCTCCTTGTATCAAACAGAGTAAACTGAACAGCAGTTGAAAGATATTAAGCTGAGCAGAAGTGTTGTAAAGTAAAAAGATAAATGAATTTGGGAGAGTTATGTGCTGAGATTTATTCATTATAAATTATATTAAGTTTTAACAATTATTTTCATACTACACAGCACTACATATTTCAAGTGACAACTCAAAGTGTTGGTTGGCAAGACTTGAAATAAACCCCCAGAAAACTACCTCTGGTTTACCATACATTATACTGCAGTCCAGTTTGTATTAACCACTGTTGTCATGGTTATCAGTCCCATCAGAATTCATAAGTGAGTTTTCTCATTTCCTATCCCCCACACACACCATGAATAATACCAGCTATCTATTCCACAGAGTTCATCCCTTACATTTTTATTGCCTGGCTTGGTCTTTGTCAACTTGCAAAGTGTTTTTGTTTGTTTTTAAACTATTAAACATGCCTAATGTCATGGGAAATAACACACGCTAGACAAGCTGCATTCAAAAACAGACACTTGAGAAAAATAGAGAAAGTAAAAAAAAAAATAATTCTGCTCAAGAGTTTTGTCTTTGTGGACACTGGCTCTGTGGCTTCTACAGCAAAAAAAAAGTATAAATAGCCCCTTAGTTCACAGGTCACCTAGTCAATTCTTTGAATGATTATTTGGGGAAATGTTGCTGAGAACATCCCTCACTATTGCAGAATCCAGAATCTGAATTTACTTAGTTTGACATGGGGATTCCATGCCCTCAGTAGAGAACTAACACAGTAAGGTCTCTTAAAACAACCATCTACTGCTGTTTGGGGGACCTGAAATTCACTGGCTTTTCTGTAGGAGGGAGGTATTTCTTCACTCTCCTATCTCCACCCAGGAGTATTTTGATTACTCTGCCTAGGTATCCTGGAATTACATGGCACTCAACAGGATAATAAGGTCCCTAAACCTAGACCACACGAAAAGCAGAACTGAAAGCAGTGGATAAGATGGGTTACTTTCCAAGAGCTCTAGTCTGCTCAGTCACTTTCAATTTTTAATTAAGTTATACAATCTTTCAAAAGCTGTAACTCAATTCACATACCTGGAATTAAATCAGGTATTTAAGTCTTTCCTTTTAGTATTTACTTTGATTCTTGATATTGCTTTCCTTTGGATTATGACATGGCAAAATATTCAATGTTTTCCTCAACTGTTAGTCAATGTCCTAGAACTGCTTGGTGATAAAACCTGAAAGTGTCTTCTTTCCAATACCTCCCCACAGCAACTCTTCATAAAAAAAAAAAAAGTCTCCAATGGACAATATTGCTCTCCATACAAATGCTTGTTATCACCACCATACATTGTTTGATGTTCCAAAAAGGACAACAGATCTCCAAGTGCATATGATAGAAAACCCACACAATTTCTACAATTCAAAAAGATATCTTAATATTCTACAGTCATTCAGGATATTATAAACCCAAGCAAATATTTATCTAAAAGGTAAGTTCAGCCTGCCTAAGAAAGAGACATTTCTCATTTTCTAGTATAAAAATAAAACAAAAATTTAAGTGGCTAGGTATACTACCCTTTATTTGTAATCAAGTAGCATTTGAAACATTCTTTGAAGTACAAGGAAAATACAAAATAAAATACTGATACAAACCTACCAACATCCTGACTTATATAAGTCACTTGAAAAAAATAAAATTCTGCTGATAAGGAATTTCTTAAAGAAATAAGGAAAGGGCTCCCAGGACAGCTAAAGGTAAATTTGATTGTGAAATTTCCTTTACTATTCATATCACTTTACAACTATTGCTGCTTTTTATTTCAGAAATGAATAGTCCAAGTGTTAGTCTATTTAAGTTTAGTCAAAATCTTTAACTTCTTTCTTCTCCCCTGCAAAGTGTTATGAAATCACGATTCATGAATTGCTTTGTTCAAAGAATAACATCAGGCATGATAAAAAAAATCCAGAAGTTTGTCAGACAGCTGTCATCACCTGAAGTTATGTAGTCTTTAATATAATCTCATTCCATCCTTTATTTCATTTTGCTTTTCCTAGCAGAAGTAGGCTTACAGATCGAACATACAACTTTAACCAATACACTTATATCTTCTACAAGCTGACTGTTATCATACCTACTGAAGTCTTTTAACAATTAATAGCATATCTTACAACTATTCTCTCTCCCTCCTAGCTTTCTTCAGGCAAAAGTGCCCATTTTCATAACCTGCATAAAACGTATTTGTTTTAACATAATAAATATTCAATCACTGTTGAGCCAGACTTAGCCAACAACCCTCAAACCCTTTTGCTGAAATACCCATTTTGTCTCAGTGGAACCAAATAAAGAGCATTGTCCAACCTTCTTCCACCATGTGAGGCAGTAAATGACATTTCACTCAGCCGAATCACAGATACTATTAGTTAGATCAAATTCAGGCATATATTCCTGCTAACTCCACTTCTTGCAGACGACTCAGGAAGACATAAAAGAGCAAAACCACTGATCATGGAGATTCCTCATTTAAGGGTACTTCTTCCTCACGTTTAAGGGTACCACAGAAAAATGGAGGTCTGTGATGGAGTGATGACTTTGTGACAAGGTCAGGCAGAATGTATTAAGCTAATAAATTTAAATAGGTTTTGCCTGTGATGTAAGTGGTCACAGAGAGAATTAAGAATTCCCCTCTCCCCCCAATTCATTAAACTGTTTCAAATAAGAAAATAACCAGTTTTATGCAAAGAAGCATCAATGTTCATGTTCAATCCTTTTAAAAACCAAAAAGCACTAGGGCCATAAATTTTTATGACAAAAGGCTAAGTTTACCACAGGAGAAGGTCAAGTTAATAGAACTGCTGCATATAGCAGCCAAGAGGTTGACCCTAATTAACTGCTACTTCAAAACAGGTCATTAGAAAAAAGAATTACCATGTAAATACAATGACTTCGTTATCAACATACAGCTGGGGTCTAGTCGTGGCAATCATTTCAGTATTATACACTCCCTAGGTAAACATTAATATGGTGTATTTTATACAGCAATTGCACTTTTGGTAAGTACTTTTGACAGATTACAGCTCCTCCCTGAAAGCCAGTCTCTGTGGCACCAGAAGAAATCTCCTTCTGTTGTTCTGACCAAATAATTAAATTTATTCCAAGCAAGAGTAAAATTAAAGCCTTACACTGGAGCAACTGAAGTATACTTAAAGAAGATCTGTACTGAAAGTTATTCATTCTTTTTTACTTTTGTTATGGACAAGTCTAGTCTTACTCCTAAATTATGAAAAACAGAGAAAGCCTTCAATTTAGCTGTTCATCTCCGAAGAATTACAACTGATCTTGGGAATACAACATGTTTTACTGGATCTAATTTGCTTTTTAATTAATTATGATGCTAACAAGTTATCCCATTTCTTTTTTTCTTGGAGACATGTTGTTTCCAGCTATTCCAAAAAACAACCAGAACACTCCATGGATGCAAGTACACACAGTTAAACTTAAGACCAGGATACACCTTTTTTTTTTTTACTTCTATATTGCAAAAATTGAAAAGCAGAACAGAACTAGCAGGTACTAAACACTGTTTACTATTTTGATTGTTTAGGAAGTACAACTACTTTTACACACAATTACAACTTGAAACTTCATTCTACACATGATTTACACTTAATCTCAACCGTGACATCCTGTAGCTCAAACTCCCTTTTACACAAAAATATGAGAGTTTAATTTATTATTCCTATTTAAGTTCAGAGGAAAGTAAGTACTTTAAAGGTATTAAAAAAATACACACACTACACAACTAATTGTATTAAGTACCTTCAAGTATTTCACACACTTAAGAATATAATTTTCTCCCTAGGCTTAACAAATGAGCATAGAAAGGGGTTCAATAATTTGTTACATGTCATGACACAAAAGAGGAACAAATATAAATAGAACATAGTTTCCTTATTCCCAGGCCCTGTATGTTATTGCTTAATTACTACGGCTAGAACTATACTGCAAGAAATGTATGGCTGACAGCTGCCAAAGGTAATCAAAGGACATGAACATTGTGAATCCCACACTACGTTCTTAAAATACTTTTTTTCTCCTAATACCTAAAGAAATTTGGATTTTGTTAAAATTAAGGTGGCAACTAGAATTTTTGCCTCCATTAAATATTGGAACAATAAGCCTGTGATAAAATTTAATCATACATTATCTGATTCTATACTTGGTCTACAGTTATTAGGAGCCCCAAAGCAGCTATATCTCCCCTACACCAGTCCTGTACAAATATATTTTCCTTTGTAAAGGGAGAAGATCTTAAACCATTCCAAACCCTTTATATTAAATATTGTACAGATACCTAAAGACACTCCAGCTCCCTTCTGTTCTGGGCCTTTGTTTCAACTACAACAATCCCTGACAGGATCCTGTCCAAGTCTTTTTGTCAGACCTGTACTTCAGGAGCTCTGGGAATGGATATTTGGAGGAGTCATGCTCTTCTTAGCCAATCACTCAGCACAGATGTAAGGATTTTGGAAGGAGTTAAGTTGTTCAGGGCACTCCAGAGAGCCAATTAACATCAGCTAAAGCAGAACTGAAGAAAGCATCTGTCCCATTGCATCTTCTGTACTATGATTCCTGGGCTGCAGCATCTAGTGAAGACTTTATGTTAAGGATAAAGAAATAGTCTCTTCTCCCTAGCAGGAAAAGTTTAAAAAAAACCAAACCACACAACAAAAAAACACCACAACACACTTTATAGATATGAAAAATGCTTGTTCCCCTCCACATCTGTTGCTACAAAGGAGAGCTGCTTTACTGTACTAACATCACATTGTTTCCTGAGCGTGCAAGCAGAAAAAAGTTAATTGAAATTTGTCAGTGATTGAGGTAAGAAATTTGGTCTTTATTTCCTTCTGTGTAATCAACAATACTAGATGGTCAGTGATGTATACGTCACCTTTCAAGGACATGCTCAAAGCCTGAGAACAAGACTGTGTTGAGAGAGAAACTTGGAAACCCTGCAGTCCTAAGAGGTGGTCATCAGGCAAAAGTTCAGACAAATGAGTCTCCAGAGAGGTTCTGTGTCTTTCCTGTGGAAGATGTCACCATGTGCCACAGACCAATATTTACAGTTTGGCAAACTCACTTAAAGCTATGAGGCATTAATTTCTACATAACAATGTCATTGTTCCACAATTAACTTGCCTTTCCACTGATTTATAAATTCAGTAGCTCATTACTGTGGCAAAGGTAAGATAACCAACCAGTAACATTGTAACTTAAGGTTCCTGGTTTAGGAAGTTCTCCCTAGGTTTACTCCTACAAATTGGGTTAAAAGACACACAAACCCTTCAAATAAACAAAGCCTGTAACATAAAATTCACTGAATGCTGTACCATTTTGAGTAAGGTCTCATCCAGAAGAACTAGAGCTTGTTGGGTTTTTTTCAGTCATTTCTATAGTTTCATGAAAAGCAGGTATCCAGACTCAGAGCAGAATCCCTTATTCTATTTGACAGATACAATAGGAATGCAATGTAAAACCATCATCACACAAACTCCCTCATTGTGAAGATATGCACAAAAAGTGCTTAAGCAAGAAGTTTAAGATTACCCTCACAGTTTATTTATCATTACTTTTGCTGCATTTGAACCACTTCAAGTGTGTACATAAAACACATCCATTTCTGAAACAATACAGTGGAAATTTAGTTTCCATGGCAACCTAGAAATTGTGGGACACTTCGGGGGGTTTTATTTGTTTTTAACAGATGGGAAAAAAATATCATAATGCAGTCCAAGCTTAAGCTTCATTTCAGAGTTACTTACGTTAAGCCTTAAGGCATAAATTTGTGGTAGAAATTCTTGTAATTTTATCTTTGCGTTGAACAGTGTTAAGGCTTGTTACAATCAGAGAAGCTTAATCATGTAAGATCAGACTAAGCAGGGGACTAATGATATGGCTACAGCAGATCCCTCCTTAGCTACTTTTAGTGAAATGCCTCTGCAAAAAAAAATCTGAAAATAATTAAAGAAGTTCCAAAGCTTGAAAGTTCAGCTTGAAATATATAATTAAGACATCCCACAATTAGTAAAATATATTTATTTTCAATTAGCATAGCATTATCCATGTATCTTAAACAGAAGAGTTTGTGGCTTCAAGCGTAGAAATCTACAAAGCAGTTTACAGTCTCAGTACAGATTCTGAAGCAAGCCTGTTCAGAGCAACACTTAAAGAGTTACAAGTCTAACATCTGTAACAGATAAATACCTACATGATACCCTTCTACAGCAAAAAGATTGTCCTTGTACACAAGGGAAGAGCAGTAGATAGAGTCTACCTGGACTTCAGTAAGGCCTTTGACACCATCTCCCATAAGACTGTCCCAGAGGACTTGAAGTACAGGCTGGATGAGCAACTAGTGAGGCAGTGGAAAGCTGCCTGAATGGCCAGACCCAGGCCAAGGTGATCGGTGGCACAAAGTCAAATTGGAGGCCAGTGACTTGCAGTGCCAATACTGAAAGTACCTGAGCAAGTTTGTTGATGATATAAAACTGGGAGGAGTGCCTAGTGTGCCCAAGGGTGATGCAACTCCTGAGGTTCAGCCAGGGGAATTGCAAAGTCCTGCACTTGGGAAAGAACAACCTCAGGCACCAGTATGTTGGGGGGGCACCCAGCTGGAAAACAGCACAGAAGTACCTGGGGTCCTGGTCGACATCAAGTTGTCTATGAGCCAACAACGTGCCATTGTGGCAAAGGTGGTCAATGGTATCCTGGACTGCATTACTCAAAGTATTGCCAGCAGGGTGAGGGAGTCAATCCTTCCCCTCTATTCAGCTGTGCTGAGGCCCCACCTGGAATCCAGTTCTGAGATCCCCACTGCAAATGGCATGGACAGAGTCCAAAGGGTCACAAATCAAAGGATTGGAATGAAGAGCTAAAGAAAGCCTGTGGCAAAAGAACCCAAACATTGACAAGCAAGGTGCACTAACTACATGTTTTAAATAGCCCTGTCTAATGAAATGCTTGTCAATATTCACTGAAACAAAGCTTTATATAGGTCACAGAATCGTTAGGTTGGAATAGATCTTTTAAGATCAAATCCAACTGCAATGACATGTATACAACTTAGCAAAGGAAGGAAATAAGTCCATTGAAGTCTAACCTATGCTTGCATTTCTTTGCAGAAGTGTCAGGGAGAAAAAACTAAGACTACAGAAGTAGTAATGTTTCTTAAAGGTTAATCACATGTATTTGCTGGGGTAAGTTGTTACTTTAAACACTTCAATTCTGCCACAGTTTTAGAAGAGATGAAAGTACACATCACTTCCCTTCTGGCATAACTCAAGAATTCAGGACAGCTTCCATGTTACATGAAGAAAAGTTATAGATCACTATATTGAGCACTGTCTACTGTAACAGAACAATTGTTCTGTGCAAAGAAATTGTGAAAAAGAGACTGGCATTTATTCCTCCATAAGATAAAGGCTCTCTCATATCTTACAGATATATTGGCACAGACTAATAAACCCAGACAGGGAAGATCTCTAACAAGGCTCATCTCTATCAGAGTTCCTGCTTCTAAAATACAAAGACTCCACTTCATTTTGTCAGTCATTTGAATCATCATTGGTACAACCAAGTAGAGTACAAGAAAAGTGACAGTACTTACTATATGCACAGCAAGAAAGGCTAGACCCACTGGAAAAACATTCACTAAAACTGGTTTTGAAAAACAGCACATAGCAGTTTATTCTATGTATGGAGAGACATGCAGGCAGCATTTAATTTTAAAAACAAGTCTCAATGCTCTTTTTCCAGGAGTTTTAGAAGTACTCATTAAAATTAACTGAGAGCCCACAGTATTTTCCAGAGTCTTTGTAGCTCTCAGTAATTATTTCTTTTCACTCCCCTGCTTTTATGAGGTAAAGTGGTTTTGATTAACATTACATTCATTAATATCAAAAAAGCAGCAATTAATGCAAGAAAGAAATTGTCTGCTAATTCTGCTAATTACCAAAGAATCTGCCAATCATAATACTTTCCCAAAATGACTTGTTAAAACAATATATCTACTTGAAGTAACACTTGAAAATTTTTTAAAAGATCCAGTTTTTATCATACATTTGTTTCCACGAATTATTAGAATTAGTTACATATATTTGGTTTTACAGTAAAAAGCCACATTCTCCTCTTTTTCTCTGGTTTAAGGAAGGTCAAGTATCTTTCTTAGTATTGCTTCAGATTTACAAGTTATTCATAAAGAACAAAATCCACTCCATTATGTCCACTTCCCAATTTACTTAGAATAGCTGAAAATTGTAATGGTGTTTTGCATTATGTTAAATATGGAAAGGTGGCTACTTACCAGAGTGAGATGGCCTGTCCTAAGTCTTGACTCCTCACATGCCAGACTGCCATGAGACTTGACCAGAGCACTAACCAATAAATTCCCCCCTACCGCAGTATAGCAAACTTCCAATATTTACATTGCATGACACACAAGTCTCAGCCTACATACACATTTATTAGATTGTATAGTCAAGTATGCAGTGGAGGTTAATTTACAATTAATTACACATTGCTTTGAATATGTTGTCAAGGCACTTCTGCAAGCTTTCTCAAGTTCAAGTCTTAGATTCCCATGTGACTCAGATTTGTTTATTTCTCTAAACTTTCTCAGAAATTACCTGGTGTGGCCTCAAGCCAGGCTATCTGCACTGACATTTGTCCATGGACAGAACTGATGTAGTTCTCAAAGTATCCTTTGCACTCATCCACTAGTGTTTTGTGACAGCAGGTTCAAGGAACTCGTATGCAAGACATGTGATCCAGATTAAGGCATACACACTGGGTACGGATGAATGTGGAGATCTGTAGACCACAATAGGTTCTATTGTAATAGAAATAATGGTTGCTAAAGACCCCAGGACTCCAGCATGCTATATACTTAGTGTATTTAGTGACAGCTTTTAAGCCACTGCTATTGATATCCTGCGGGAACCCTGAAAATATTAGATTAAAATAATATGCTGTATTTGAATTAATAGTTTGAATCCTTCCCCATACTTTTTGAATCAAAAGATATTTTAAATGCTCTTCTTGGTACAAGCAGGCATTAGGAAGAATTGATTCTGCAGCTGCTTTCCATCACCTTCCAAACTGGTAAGAGGGGCCTGAGGGAATTCAGGCAAATCTGTACCTCACCGTTCACCAGGCAAGGTTGAACAGAAACAACAGGAGTAGGTCTGCACCAGAACCGAGTTCTGATACATGCACCGGAGTGGTGAGAGCATGCAAAGAAACAAACCAAAAAACCCCCCAAAACAAAAAACCACACCAAAAAAAAAAGAAAAAACACACACAAAAACCACAACTAACAAAAAAAAAAAAGAAAAAAGAAAGAAAAAAGGAAAGAAAACCCCACAAGTTAGCACAAGCAGTTCTGACAGGCATCTGCCCATCATTAATCATCTGTCTGTTTTCACTTCCCCTCCTGCAGCTCCTGTCCAAGATGCTTCCACTTTCACAACTCCAAGCTTTGGACTTCCTCAAATCAGTCCTGTTGACTTCTTTTCACTACCTCTGCTGTGACCCACTGCAAGGCACACAGGAACTTGAAGAGAAGAGGTGGAAACAAGGATGTTAGCTGGGGATTCATTGAGAAAGAGGTTACAAGAGGGTTGAGCACACCTGCTCAGCTCAAGCTACAAGAGTGCCATGGTGGCCCAGGACACCAGCAATGCACAAAGTGCCTGCACAGAGAACAAAGCAAAGTACTTGCACTCCCAGTCATCAGTGCCACCTGGACAAACTGGATATTACTTCCCTTTGTGAAAAGGGGGAAATAACATCTCATCTCCACTGTCCAGTACTTTGAGATAGCTCACAGAGAGGCTGCTGCTAAGACACAGACAAAAGGTGATGCTCCCGATCATTTACCTTCCCATATTTGTGAGCTTAAGCAGACTTTGACAGCTGCCAGAAGCAGAAATCTACCCTAAATCCCTTCTTCACAAATCCTCCTGCCATTGCCCCCAAGCTAAGGCAAGTATTTCAGAGAAGAGACCATTTCAGGCTCTTCTTCCTAAATGTCTGTTCTCTGACTTTATCTTATCCAATTCAGATTTTCTACCACACTTCCCTTTGAGTCCATTTCCACTCTTTATATCCAAACTATGTGCAGAGTACAACTATCAAGTCATGGATGTAGGTAATAGGGAAGTTTCAATGCAGGTGAATCACCTGAACAGTGGTGGACTTCAAGATTTCCTTTTATTTGATCACTGTCACAGTCTAACCTCAGCTGGTAGCCAAGCACCACACAGATGCTCACTCACTCTCCCTGGTAAGACAGGTGAGAGAATCAGAAGAGTAAGAGTGAGAAGACTCACGGACTGAGATAAAGACAGTTTAATAGTAAAGCAAAAGGCACACAAGCAAAGCAGAACAAGGAATCTAGTCACTACTTCCCCATCATCAGGCAGGTGTTCAGCCATCTCCAGGAATACAGGGCTGTCATGCCTAACAGTTACTTAGAAAGACAAACACCATAACTCTAGAGGTCCCTCTATTATTTTTTCCCCACCCCTCACCTTTAAACACCAAGCACAATGTCATATATCATGGAATATTCCTTTGGTCAGTTGGCTGTCCCAGCTGTGTCTCCCCCCAGCTTTTTGTACACTTCTGAACTACTCATTGGCAGAGCAGTAATAAGGAGCAGAAGAGGCCTCGACTGCTCGGCAACAACTAGAAAGCACTAGTGGGTTAACAGTATACCTATCCCCAAAACACAGCACTACACTAGCTGCTAGCAAGAAAGTCAACTCCATCATTGGAGAGATACGGATTTGATGGGTGGACTGTTCAGTGGATAAGGGACTGGCTGGATGGTCACATCCAAAGGGTGGTAGTCAATGGCCTGAAGTCCAGCTGGAGAGCAGTCACAAGTGGCATCCCTCAAGGGTCCATGCTGTGACTGATATTGTTTAACATTTTTATCAATGACATAGACAGGGGGGTTGAATGCACCATTAGCAAGTTTGCAGATGACACCAAGCTGTGTGGTGTTGTTGATACACCAGAAGGAAGGGACATCATCCAGAGGGACCTGGATAGGATGGAGAGGTGGGCCCAGATGAACCTCATGAGACTGAACAAGAGCAAGTGCAGGGTTTTGCACCTGGGCCAGAACAACCCTCACTATCAGTACAGACTCAGGGATGAGGTACTGGAAAGCAGCAATGAAGAAAGGGACTTGGGAGTACTGATGGACAAGAGGCTGGACATGAGCAGGCAGTGCACACTTGCAGCCCAAGAGGCCAATCGCATCCTGGGCTCCATCAAAAGAAGTGTTGCCAGCAGATCCAGAAAGGGGATTCTGCCACTTTGCTCTGGTGAGACCCCACCTGGAGTACTGTGTGCAAGTCTGGAGCCCTCAATATAGGAAGGATATGGACCTGATGGAGCAGGTCCAGAGGAGGGCCACAAAGATGATCAAAGGGCTGGAGCACCTCTGCTACAAAGACAGGCTGAGGGAACTGGGGCTGTTCAGCCTGGAGGAGGCTCCAGGGAGACCTAATCCCAGCCTTTCAGTACCTAAAGGGGGCCTACAGGAAGGCTGGGGAGGGTCTGTTCACAAAGGCCTGCTGCGATAAGTCCATTGCCCGTCGTCCTAAGTTGGAGAAGGGTAGATTTAAGTTGAATATTAGAAAAAAATTCTTTACTCTAAGGGTGATGGAACACTGGAACAGGTTGCCCACGGAGGTGGTTGAGGCCCCTTCCCTGGAGATATTCAAGGTGAGGCTCAACAAGGCCCTGGGCAACCTGGTCTAGTTGGGGGTGTCCCTGCGACTGCAGGGAGGTCAGACTAGATGACCTTTGGAGGTGCCTTCCAGCCTGGATGATTCTATCCTAGACAAAACCACAACAATCACCATTAGAACCAACTACTAGATACAGGAAATAACTACCGAGTACAGCTTAGAACCAAAAGACCTTTTGTTTTCCTATAAAAATCAGAGGTTTCTTTATAGTTAAATCAAATGGGAGAGCTAACAGGCTGTCCCTATGAACCCCAAAGTACACAGCAGTGGCATTCTCTACCTGGAACATAGGATAGCGTTGACACTCTAATAACCATAAGGGAAATGAGGACTTGAAATAAATTTGAATGTTTAAGGCAAACTATTAGTCTTATAAAAGCAGTTGTTTCTGCAGATGATACAACCTTGCCAGAGTCCAAAAGTAAATTTTCTAGACTTCCTGTGCAAATCCTAGAAAGAAATGAAAGTACTGTTGTCAAAAATATCCTGGTCTTGGGTCTTGCTGAAAATATTAATCCCAATCCTGCATTACAGATACTACTAATAGCTCTATATCAAGTAGAAATGCCAATGGGAAATAAAGGCACTTCAAAAACATCTTAAAATAACTGGACATTTCTAAAGAAAGTCAAGTTTTACCTTGTCCATTTCATTTCCCCTTCCCTTCTGTCTGCTCCTTTCTCCCAGAAGCTGACAAATTCCTAGTCTGATTGACAGAAACGGGTAATCAGAATTTGGTTTTGTTTAAGGCGCTTCAGATCTGTCTGTCATGAAGTCTGATTTTGATAACAAGGTCTTTCTGTTTCTAAACCTCAAAGAAGCTGAAGTACTGACCCAAAATAAATTGTTCGACAGCACCATTTCTTTTTTCGTAGCAAACATTTTTAAAATGCCTCACTTTCAGTCCCCATTCACCCCCAACAAATTGTTGGTCATTCACACTAAACAATTTGTCACAGCAAACTAACGTAGCAACAATTTATTCATGTGTTCTAAGACTACCAGGTATGACACCTTGAGAACCAAGACCACTCTCTCTCCAGAGAACACAAGTGTCATCAATATCACATATGGCACATCCATATCATGTTTAATGTGGCATAATGAAGTCAACTTTGAGACCTTTAAGGCAGAGTAAGTCTATGTCTTTCTCCAGTGGCAGCGTCTGGAGAAGTGCAAAGAGAATATTGATCCTGTTTTCTTTTTCAATAACCTAACAAGATAGGGCAAACATGGACAGTTGTGTAACTACACAGCTGCTTTTGATGTTGATAGGCATTGGGACAAGAGATGCTAAGACTGAAAAGGCTAAAAGAAAATAAGACAGAACTATGCATTGCATCTCAGAATTTCTAGTTTTCTCCATTTGTTTTGAGAATCAAGGCTTAGAATTTAACAAAATACATTGCTGGACTTTATGTTGATTACTTATAATTAAAAATTGGAAACAAAATACTATTTTTTCCTTATTACCTTATTAAACTCTTCCTAGCAGAGATGTGTCAAAATCTGTCAGGGCTAAAGCCCAGATATACTGAGCACACAGCCAGTTAAAAAACAAAGTAAATAAATAGATCTCCCAAGAGGTTGGATGCTTTAACAACTCTCTTTTTAGGGTATATCAAGAAAAGCTGTTATTTGTTATCTTAATCCAGGTACTACTACTTCAAACTTGCAGTGGCACATTGCTAGCATATAGCAATCGACCACATGGTGACAACCTGTACAATATTGTGAGAAAAAAATTAAAATATTATCTCCATTTCACACTAAAAAAACAGCTACAGCATTTCATTTGCACAAGACACTAACAGCAAATGGTTCAAAGGGATAATGTTTTCCTCAACTGATCTTTGTAATAATTGTTTAAGGGTCGTTTAGATGTGGTGTTGGGGGATATGGTGTAGGGGAGAACTTTGTAGAGTAGGGTAGATGGTTGGACTTGATCCTAAGGGTCTTTTCCAACCTAGATGATTCTATGATTCTATTCTATACAATTATTTTACAATATTTTGCCAATTGGGAAGTAAAAACTTTATAAACAGGACACCACCAGAAATCTTCCCCTCCCCTATAACAGATGCCAGAATTTTTTCTCCTCCAAATACTCACAAGTAACTAGCTTGAAAAAGAAAATTGTTTTCATGTACATTGTTTAGTTTCAAGCAGAATACTAGGCATTAATCTGTAGAGGCTGGAGCGGTTGTATTTTGTTTCAGGGATCTTTTGAGATTGCTTTTTTTAAAAAGAAAGATTCATCATCTTGTGTGGTGGGCTTGTTCTGTGGCAGATTCTTTTATGAAGCAGGGGATGAAAAGAAAGAAATGCATGAAGGAATGCTGGGTCTAAAGTACATCTTTGGTACTCAATAGATGAAAATAAAAAGAGAACATAAATATTTACTAAAGAATGCTTAAGAGTGGAGAGTGGGAGCTCAAGTACTCCACTTCTGTTAAATAAATTATCAAAACCAGTAAGTTATTCTTAAAGAATTCTTAATGTTTCTGGTGAAGCCTTGTCGTGGTTTCAGCCAAATCCACCAAAACCTGAGTGACAGATGTCCTCCCCTCCCCCCTTTTTGGTCAGAGAGGAGAGGAAGGAGTTAAAGAGATTCGAGAGTTTAGACCAAACTAAACTACTTTAATGAAAATATAAGTAATATAATAAAAAGGANGCTTTTATACGGGGCATGATGCGGATGGGATGGAATACCCCTGTTGGTCCGTTCTGGGTCACCTGTCCTGTCCGCTCCTCCTTGAAGGTGGGACCCTCCAACGGGCAAATGCTGAAAATTATCTGACCTTGGTTCTTCCAGCAATAAGTCTAAACAAGGGCCTCTCTGCATACCATACCTTGGTATAATCAGGTCTTATCACTGTGAGACAGAACAGCTTTGAACAATGTGCTGTTAATTTCAGAGTTTAGCTAGTTAGAAGAGGCCTAGCTAAGAAAGTAAAACTGTAAAACAGAAAATTGGTTCATTTTACCTCAAACCAGGACAAGCCTCTACAACATAGAGGAACTTAAGTCTCTTGAGAATTTACACTGTCTCACCTTTAACTGGGAGCCTCAGGAGAATCCTTTAGGTGTCAGAGGGCAATCCAGCAAAATTCTAAACCCCGCACACAGACCTCACACAGGCCTCTCGTGCATCTCACAGGGGAGCCTGAGCAACCACATCCTGATGCCAGATCCCATCGTGCTGTTCCAAATGCTGGAACATGTAGGCATTTAGCCCTCTTAACAGGCTCCATGCCTCACAGGCCAAAGTTCCCACTTCAGCACTGCCAAGTCACTATCTGTCTCACAAGGACTAGAGCCAGCAAACAACATCACACTAGTCCAGCCAATGTTGCAAGTATGTGCATAACTGACCATTTAGATCCAGAAATCAATCCATAGACAGTGCCTAGTCAGCCTATTCTCTTCACCTGTGCAAGCCAGCAAGAAGACAGCCCAAGCAGTCAAGGTAGCTTTTGAAAGATGCCATTTCTTATATTACAGAATGCACTGGAATAACACTCACACTATTGTCCTTCAATGATCTGCACATCTTCTGCAGTGCCTCCCTCTTTCATCCTACTTACTAAGGGTAGACCAAGCCTGTGAGAACAGAAAATACATACACTAGTTTCCAGATACAAACAGGTGGTGAAAGCTGAAAAGCTGCGTCCCTCTTACTATGAGGTGAAGGTGAGTTACACCATACACCTCCTTTGAATATGGATAGCAGTGCCAGGTACAGATGCATTCTGAACAGCATAGTACCACTAGGCATTTGCAGAGATGCAGAGCAGCTTTATAGAACTGATGCTATGAGTGCTCACGGCAAGATGGAGACTGTCAGGATAGACTGGAAGTGTGCCATGGCCTTGAGGATTCAAAGAGTTTTGGCTAGGTGTGGCTTCTCCAGGACAGTCTTCAGATGCAATGGAAAAAAAAAGAGACAATCTTTTTGTCCACATGATTAATGCTTTTTAAAAAGTACAAGATAAATAGCAAACTATTGACATTCATGCTGATATCAGAAGTAATTCAAGATTTTTCCATTTTAAGACTTAGTGCACCCAAATCACTGAATCGTGGTTGTATCTGTGAACAAAAATGGAACAGAAACATTAGAAACCAATAGTAGCATCTAAATCAGCAGGAATTCACAGAACAGCCAACCCTTTTTTCTCTAGTTTTCATCAACCAACCCCAGACGTAACTCCTGAACTATCTCAGCTATGTCAGAGGATACAAGTACACAAGCTTTCAGTCAGCAGCGACAGCCTGCTTTTCAGCAGGCTGCTTTACAAACCAGGCACTGAGGTCATGTAATTGGGACATAGTCAATGAGCAGACTGGTAGTAGATGTGGGAATGTAACTCATTACCGGGGACTCCCCATTCAGCACTCCAACCATACCGGGCTGTTAAGGGATTCATACTCAAGGGCACTTGCCGTTATGTCTCCAAATTAGATTTATGGTCTAGGTTTCCTTTTTTCCTCAATTTTTCATTTGAAAAGACATAAACACAAAGAACTTAAGCTGCATGTTTTATGTTTAAGGAATACCACCACAGCCCAAGAGCACAACAGCGTTCCCTGGATGTTCCCCACTGGGAATAACCACCAAGATCTTAGAGCAGGAAAGCTACAGTGTGACTGAGCAGAACTACACAGCTACTGCTGCGTATGACAATCTGAAGTGTATGAGCCTGGCTGGGGAAAGCAAACGTTAAAATGCAGAAGCCACCATCCTCTGTTCTTTTCCAACAAACCCATGCTTGAATGACTAATGAAAATTCAAGCGACTACAAGAACCACAAAGACCCTGAAGCGGTCTACAGCATAGACCTTACCCATGTGATTTAATTTTATTTTTGTTACAAAAGGCAATGCCGAGATGCCAGAAAATGAACAAAACCTACATTTGCAAAGGGAATAGAAAAACAGAAGCAGGTGGTCAAGTAGCTAAGCTGGCAGAGCATTTGGACAGTAGCCGAATGGCCTGAATTCGGTCTTTAGTAAGGTCACCACTGTCTCCCACAGCACACAGCTGCATTACTTGAAAACTTAAATCATATATGTGATAAAACAACACTTTCAAACACATATAAGACTGCAGAAGTGAACCATAGAAGAACAGGCATTTAAACATTTTAAGATTATTCATTGTGATTCATCAATAGAAAGGTCACTTCACAAATGTTATAGACATTCATTGTACATCTGCTGCACGCAGTTCATGAGAATACAGGTTCAACTCCTATCACTCTGCAACAGCCTTTTGGGATGGTATTTTGAGCAGTACTGGTACGCATGTACTCACACACACTTAACCTGTTTGACTAAGAGTGCCCGCAAGCAGCCTCAGAACACTCGCTCTAAGGAGTGGCCTCAAAACCCCACCAAGTCCTGCGGTGTGCAATTGACCTTAGTTCAACAAGATCACACTCACGCATCACTTTCCACGCTTCTGAACAAATACACACTCTTCAATTTATTTAATAAATGGTATTTTTGGTACACAAGTTACACTAGTCTCTGCATTTCACTGAGGTGAAACGAGGTGGCACAGACAACACGGGGAATGCTAATGTTTTGTACAGTGAACAAAGCATTTATTTTAAAGCCAAGTGAACATGTCATTTAATCAGGATTGGTTTTGCCACTTGAAAGTTCACTCGCAAATGAAATTCAAACTTGTTTCCCATAAGCAACATGACACTGACAGAATCCACTACCTTGGTGAAGCAGTGTTAGTGATAGCATCTTAGAGATAACATCAAGTGTCTACATCTTTCAACATCAACCGATGTCTGTCATCTGTAGGTCACATAAGCAACTACAGCCTCAAGTTGCAGCTAAATACTGCTTATTTCCAGCTAACACACTAGCACCTCAATGGGTAGAGCCCATAACACAGGAAAAAGCATTGCCCTGTGAGCTCTCAATCCTATCACTCTTCTTTGGTCACAATTAAAAATTGAGCCAAAAGTTTCCAAGCAGCCTTCTGGAAGGAAGAAATTGTGTATGTTCAGGAACAGCTCATTCAGGAAACAGCAAGCCCTTACTTAGCACCACAGGGTAAGGACTTTTGATTAGCCCAAAGCTCATTAACAACCTCAAGAATCTCTCAGAGTCGTTATCTAGCAAACTAAAACCCGCATGACCTACAAACTAAGATAAGTGCAAGTGATTACAGAAAGCTCAAGTCTGATGTCCCTAAAAACCACACAACAAGATACCATGAAAATTCAAGCTGAATCAAACATTTGAAAAAAATTGACATGATCTCGTTTCTGAAGTGTGCTTTAATAAGATCCAATTAGCACCACAAGTAATGTTATATATCCTTTCCAAACCATAATCCCCTACAGCACATTGTCCAGAAATGACTGCCCAGATCTGCTTCCCCCACCATCTCTTGTGCAAGCTTTGCAGCAAACCTTAATTACAACTTCCCTGCTGGACAGGCAGGCAGCAGATGCCACAAAGAGGCCATCAGCGGAGCATAAACAAAGCTTCTCAAAGCTTCCCACACTTTCACATTTCTTTGTGCCTTTCACTACAGTCAGAAATCCTCCTTGCTCTCAGTGCCTGACTACCAGCTTTCCTTTCTGCCAGTTCACTAGTAAACCCTTTCGCATGTCCCACTTCATGACCTGATAAAACCACACAACAATTCTGACCTCTTTGCCCCTGCCTGCCGCTTAATTTAGGCTCCATAATCCCTCATCCAGTCTCTTCTTCCCAGTGTTGCACTGGCCTTCCTCTAATGGATTTGCTAAGTCTAACTTCCTAGGCCCATCTCTGTCCACTTGTCCCTTCTCGTTCAACTGAAGCTGTTGCAAGAACCTTCAAGCTTCCATATATTCATGAAAAAGCCCCTCCAAAACATTACAAATAAAACCCCACGTTTAACAATTTTTTTCAGTTCACATCACGATTTATATCAATTCACCTTTCCAAGATTAACAAAGCAAATAGGTAACCACAGAACAACTCACAGAAGATCTTGATATATGTCTCCATACAAGTGTCAAGATAAATTTCCTTTTCATATTATCAGAAAAAAAAATATTAATTCAGCCTGCAACTAACACAGTACAAAAAGTACATAAGGGATGGTGTTATTTGGGAGAAGCACATGGGCAATTCAAGTAAGGGGGAAGGGTAGAAGTTCTGGTTCCAAATCATTATTGTAGGAGCTGTTAGAAGAGCCAAGTGCCAGAAGCTCCTGCCAAGTGCTGTTCACCCACACACGCGTGAGTATATAATGCTGGCTTGACAGGAGCTTGATAAGAGATTACAAAGCAAATTATATGAAATCCTGCTCCATCTCTAAGCTTGGAGAATTTGGGGTATTTAAATCATGTACGCTGTACTGTTTATGTGCCGCAGCGTTTCACACTAGCAGTGTCAGTGTTCCAGTGTGACGACATCTGAAGCCGCAGCATTCCTCTCCCCTCCCCAGAGTCTGCACGACATACCACAGGCTACAGGAATGCCTTCCCACATTCATTAAGTCAATATCCATACAGAAAACAGAAATTTCTTTTTAGCTCGTTTGTAGTAACTAATACTAGGAAAAAGTCAAAGAATTTTAGGCTGAACTATACACTGATGAATTTTTGGAGCTAAAGTCCTCTCAGGAGGAAGAAAAATGACTATACAAAGGAATGTGGTATCCAACCTTTGGAGCTGCAAAGAACCAAAGCCAGATCTGTCCAAAGAACTTTCCTATTAAATATAGATCTGAAAAGATCAAGCTACACTTTTCCAAATCACTTACATATTTTATGATTAAGTTGTCTTTGTATTTAGACAAGATATCGGCCATGAAGCACTTCCTTTTGCAAACTCAGACTGTCGATTTAAAAAAAAACAACCCACCACACACTAAAAAAACCCCCACACAATAAACACTAAGTAGTACATACATAGAGATGTGAAGGCTAAGGGTTATCTAAAGTATCTTTGCAAAAGCAACAATAATACCGATGTGTGATAACTGTCTGCCCCTTAAATTTTACAGGTACTTCAAGTATTCAAGATCAAGAGAAAAAGTAAATATTAACATTTTCAGATATGTCACATATTTTAAGATCACGTTATGGAACTCTTTATAAACAGAATCCTGGATGTGAGCCATCCCAATGGCTATCACACATACGATAGCTTTTTTTCCCCTCCCCTTCACCTCACAGCTTGTTATGATAGGTTGAAAAACACTCAGCAATTGGAAGTGTCACAAGCAAGGCAACTGCCAACTTGACAGAACTTGGAAAAAATACATATACATTATGTATCGCATTCTAGTCCTTATCTTCATACATTTCTGCACATCAAGCACACCCACCACACACTCCCAGGGAGTATTTTTGGTAAAAAATATGCTTTGAACACAGTAAAAGTCAGTTCAGAACTATTTTAATTAAAGAGAGGGAAACAGCCAAGAAAACACATTCAATATGATGGATATTATGTATGCGACCCCTTAGCTTTATAGCTACCATACCAGACAAGTTGCAAGGATGCTGTTTCACATTTAGCAGATATTGAGAAGTCTGGTATCCTCACAGATCATAGGGGGATCAAACAACAACTCCTGTGCTAGAAGGTGCTTGTTATGTGTCCAAAACAGATTCTGGTACAAAACAAACATTGCATAATTAAAAAAAAAAATTATTTTCTCTGAGCATGAGTCCCAGCTTGTGGGCCTAAAGAAACAATAGACAGAAATCAGATTAAGAAGCTGGGCGACAGGGGATGAGAGGAAGAACAGAACACGTTTGTGTTACTGCAGGATGCCCCAGGCAACCAATGAGTATTTCCAGGAGGGCTGTCACAGAGATAGCCACAGCAAAGAAGAACATGGGATAAGACCAGTAGAAATAGTTGGAACGAAAAATTGCCAAGGCTTTTTCCTCAGAATTATCCCCAGAACTATCCTGAAGAGGCAATGGAAACGCTTAAGAGACAGTTTTAGGAAAAGCAGCAGTTCTCAATCTGATGGTATTCAAGTTCCCACAATCTCATTATTATGTTATCATTATAAGATACGTATTTTGATAATACCAGGCAGAAGTGCTTACTTTTCTTCCCCACACTGTTGTATTGAAAGGACTGAAACTCTACATGTTTTAAGGTCTGGATGGAGCAATGAGACACGTTACAAGCCAGCCACAGAAGCCATCACCTCCAGAGCCACACACCCAGCAGGCTCACCCTGCAGCCAGGTCACATTCAAAGCTGAAAAGCCCCACTGCTTGGCAGCATCAGCATAGCATGAGGAGGCACCAGAACACTGCAGCTACAAGGCACTTCAGGCAACACATGAAGAGTGCTGGGGTCCTGCCATCTTGTGTACTCCCAGCTGCACCCTCCCTCGCCTCCCCCACGCTGGCACACACACTTTGGCAGACAATCTGAGCCCAGCTAGAGGTGCTGATCCAGTAGAAATCCCTCCCTGCCAGAAAAAGTGATTAGTTTTCAACCAGATCACCTCTTTTCAACTGTTCATCCCAGGAGGTGTTACAAGGGAGCAGGGAGGGGATATGACTTGGCCAGAGCTGGGAAAACACCACAGCTGGTCCAGTCTGGGCATGGCTCTGCTGGTCCCCAGACAATTGCATTCTGCTTGCCAAAGCTCCTCCCACACACACACACACGTACTCAAGACAATATGCTATCCCGAGTTTCCTGAATTATTTTAGCATACGGTACTGTAGCTGTGCATATTCCTATCCTACACAAACCCCATATTTTTACATAAAACCTGCTATTTGTAGCCTGCAGAGTGCTTTTGAGGTTTTACATAAGGTATGTAAAAGACACAAGTGGCATTTTACACAGAGGTAGTTAAGAACCCAAACTTACAACATTTCTGCAAACAATAAATCCATTTCAGAGATTAACCAGAAAATCCTAATTTGCTAGTTTAAAAGAGTCCATTCAATATTTATCAGCCAAATAAGTTTATTCTGGACCTCCACTTCCCTAGAGCCAAGCACCTCCCCATCAGGCCAGTCCTTTTCTACTTGGCCATTATTCTACTGAGGAACCCACAAAGAGAAGCAAAGCACACTGATAAAAACCACAGATCTATCAGCTGTACAACCACATTTACACCTCAACTATGATGCTGTTAACTCCTCAAAAAAGATCTAGAAGCAATATTTATCAACAAATGCAAACACATCCTGGTAAACATCATCATGAAAGCTCATGATTTCTCTAATATTACAGTTGCAGTTTTTCTTTTTATCAGGTTACATTTTTCTGATCACATTGAGAAAAGAAGGAACAACATAATCTGTGCCTGTTTAATATGACAACTAACCTCAGTACTTAACCTCAGCCAATCTTTAAAACTAGTGTTATTTATTGTACCTATTAAATACACATTATAGAGGCATCGCTACAGAAGTGCCAGCCTAGTCAGTAGAATGGAGTCTTTGCAGAAGCAAAACAAAGAAACACTTTCCTTTGCATGCAAATACATTGAAACAGGGCAATTCTCAGTCTTAAAGGCTTTCCAACGGATTTTTTTGAATGTAAACAAGCAAGACCACCCCTAAACTTGAAGGTGCAAGAGTAAAGAAGGTGGTCTAACACTGAACGACAGAGAGGTAGCCGCAGACTGACACCACTCATCCTTCATGCTGCCGGGAAGCCAAGGCTTTTTATCAAGGGAAAAAGTTATAACATACTTCTTAAAGCCTATTATAATTGCTCAGATAAAAATAGTAGCTTTTTCTCCATCTTAAAAAGCATTTAAAAAAAACCCAGAACAATGTTTTCCAGAAGCAACAACTGACAGCAGTTTAAAAAAACCAAACAGCTGGTGACAACATGGGTGACTATGGAGTGATTTCTATATTATCCTGTCTCTGAAGCTGAAGAGCTTATTACCTCAGATTGCTCTGAATATTGTTTACCATGCTATATCTCCAAATACCATCTCCAAAGAAGATTAATTCTAAAACCAACAGTTGCCTCACATGCAAAAGCAACACACACTTTCTGGGAGAAATACACATCTCTTACCTATTTTTTGCATCTTTTACTATGCTTTTTCAATTAATCGGTGGAAAGAAATTGTTCAAAGTCTTTGGATAATTACATCATTACAAAAAGCCTAACTTGTAGGCAGAAAAGACAACAGGCAAGTCTTTTGTCTTCCAATCTCATTTGCAAAAAGAGAATAAAATCAGTTTAACTTACTGAATTTAGCTTTCCAGTTGTATAAGCAACTGGAGAATCTCTATCTTCAGATGCTTACTATTATCACTGACATCTCCCCAAGACAAACATAATGGCAAAATATGTGCAGGCAAATATCTCTACCCTTACTTTACCTGTTTAACCTGACAAGCAATAAGAATAAGCTTATTTGTTCAACTCAGCTGGGCACTCAGAACTGCATCTGGCTCAGTGGGAAGAATTTTAGCTTTCAGGTTTTGTTATTTCACGTGGAAGAAAAGATATCATCAAGTAGTATCATTTTGGGTTGAGTTATAATTAGCTATTCTTTTTTTTTTTCCTTTCCCCCTGTTATGAGTAGGTGGAAGGAAGAGAAGTAAGCAGAGCTACAGTAATGCACTCTGTACAGAACTGACACATGCTCTCTCACACTGAAATACAAGACCAGAGATCTTCTGTTTTCCACCTTAGGATTTCCTCTTTTTTTGTCCAGAGTTTTACAGACCAAAAAAAGGAAGGAAGCTGGGGGGGGGGGGGGGAGGAGGGTTAAGGATTATTGAAGAGACAGATAAATGAAGAATGTTTAAGAAGTTTCCACTGTTAACCATGAATAACACAGCAGCTCTGCCAGTTGTTGTCCACTAAATTGTTTCAAAAGTTTCTTCTTTCTTTATCATAGTAAGAGGAGAGAGGACACAACACCAGAAGGAGCAATTCTGAATCCCATGTAAAGGTAGAAACCACAAGTCAAGCTCTATATCCTCATTGCATAACAGATTCAGTGCAGAAGTTAAGAAAGGAATCACACAGCCTAGGAAAGAGACATATCCCTTCAAGGTGAAAAAATAAAATATTACCCAACTTTATTCCTTGTAAAACCTACTACAAAAAAATTATTCACAACCTATGACCCATTTCTATACTGCTTACTTTTAGGGAATGTATCGGAGTCCTATTATGGAATCAGAGGTGGCATAACAAACCACTAACGATACTGAAGTTTTCCAATGCTACTTCTGGAGAGAAGAAAAAAAGAGAAAGAAGACAGTATACTTAAAAAAAAGAAGAAATCAAGTAATAATCTCTATAGAGGGTTTTTCCTTAGAAAAAAAAAGATATACTGTATTTTAGGGATAACAAATGAAACAGCATTCATGCTTTTGTAGGTAAAGTATAACTATTTTGTACTTATATGGTCCACTACATATTTACAACTTAACAAAAGATCAAGTTGTTACCCATTGCTGTTTGTATAGTACAATAATGAAGTAATACAATTTTTGTAGCTAACTTGCTTTTAACTTATGTAAGAAAATAAAGAAGTACTGGCTCCCCCCCAACACCTTGTACGTGCTTAGCTCACTGCACTACTCTGGAGAGAAGTTAAAATAAGGCTTCATGGAATAATCATTTCCTTTCTGCACTGTAACCTGTAATTTCAAAGAGTTCCAAAAAATGAAACATTATCCTATTATATGTGGTCAATGATTTATGATAGTAAAAGAAAATGCTTTGGCTTAAAACTAACTAAACAGAATTCAGTAACTTCAATTACAGAAGAGCCCCTAACATGCAGTTGATGCTCGCCTCTTAACCACAGCACCTATAGATTCCCATACACTCGATGCAAACTACTCACGAAGTGTGTCAGTACACACATTCATAGTTAAGAACTCATTTTGCATTTCTAAGTAAAACTCAGAAATCGTAAGTGCAGTGCAAGCAACAAAAACCAAATCAGGAAATCCCAACAAACAAATATGAAAGGGCACTCCATTTCTTCTCTGCTGCAGAAAGAACCAGCCAAGCTCACCATTTAGCTACTGATTGCACAAGACCAGCCACCACCTGCTTCCACTGCCCTGAAAGAACACACTGGAAACCCAGTAACACAAAACTTGAATAGATTTAAGTTATTCCTCAAACACCTGATTGCAAGTTCTGCTAACTAACAACACCCTTCCAGGGTTGATTACATCTACTAGTTTGTGCAGAACACTATCAAGAAAACAAAACACAGTGTACTAGAGAGCTGATTAAACAGACTATACCCACTTCCAGTTGTAACAAAGTAGATAAATTTAATGTGAATCTCAAGTAAATTGTCTTGGTTCCTTAATTAGAGAAGGATAAAAGATACAATCAGTATCAGCAGGAGTTTTTCCCCCCCTTATATTAGCTCTCCTTTAAGAGCACATGAGCACATTTTTGCCTTATCCCATAATAAGACTGTGTTGGTTTTTTAATCCTGCAAAACTCTTTTGATTTTATCCTATTTTCTTATTCAAAACAAACAAACACAAAAAAAAACAACACCAAAACAAACAACCAAAACAACCACAACACCAGCAAGCACAAAGCACTACAAATTGCAAAATCTAAGCTTCTTCCTTTGTCCCTATAGCACAGGTGACTTTCAGAACTGCACTGCTTGCAGCTCTCCTATCCAGCCTTGAGCATCTGGAATTTAGCTCAGCATTATTTTTAAACAAAACATTGCAGGTGCCCAAGAATGCAAAGTTGACAAGTCATCATATCATCTTTAAACTATGTAACTGAGAACATGCATTCCAAATAACGAGAAGCATGCATCATGAAGAGAAATGAGAAACAGAAAACAGCTATCACTTCACTCTCTTGTCATCGTAAGGATCTGAAGAATACATTTCTTTAAACATACAGAGACAAACTAATGGCAAATCATTGTGGCATCCAAGTGTCTTTAGTTGTTCATCATGCATTGCTTCTCTTAACAAGCTCCACTTCTGTTAGCAAGTATAGTTCCTAAATTGCATCTCGCATGACAAAGCTGTCAGACAAGGTACTTCCAACACGCTTATGCAATAAAGGAAATCTGGGAGCCAGCATGGCTAAGAAACAGGAAAAATAGTATGGAAAAGAAACACTGTTTATTAAGGACATATAAGTCAGCTGATTAATACAGGATGAGAGAATGACTGTCTAGACAACAGTACTCCACAGAAGGATCTGAAGGATTGATTAGTGGTTCCCAACTGAACATGAGTCACTGTGATGCCACTGCAAAAGGAACAAACACGACATCGGGAATGACAAGTAGACATACTGTCTAAAGCACATACTAAGATTCACCTGCTTTACCAGAAAAAGCCTTCCTATCTGGTTTTGAGCATAGATCAACTGGCCAAAGATAAGAACAACATCTACAAGGAAAGGATGAAATCACTTGTGCTATTTCATGCAAGGAAAAGGAGAGTCTTGGCAAGTCTTCATATAAACAAAGATATGCAAGAGGAAAACTACTTCAATGCTAAACACTTCCTGGTAGTAGGATTGCTAAGCACAGAAGTTGCAGATGCTCCATTATCACCATTTTAAAGAACATTCTGCAAACATCCTTCAGAAAGGATAGATCAAGTTGACCTTGAAAAAGTGGTACAGATTAAGTCTCCCAAAGTCCTTTCTAAAAATATTTTTCCTATGTTGATATTGATCATCCACAAACACAAAATCAAAACTTTGTATTGCATAACACTAGAGCCACCTACTACAAATTAAATGCATACAACTAGTAATTAAAAAGGGACAACTCCCTCCAGGTTAGTCTCCTGACTTCCAAATCACCAAGAAGGGGTGACCTTTGAGGGCTACCTCAAAGGTACTCTGCCTTGTTTCTCACAAAAGAATAAATAGTAAGAGAAGTGAAAAGAGCAAAATGAAAGTTAGACAGTGATATAAATATTTTGTTAGTGTTTATTTTTGCATGTAATTTTCAGACTAACAAACTGAAGCAAAACCTTCACATTTCAACCCATTCTGGGCAAAACCACAAAGACAGGCATGAAAGGACTTTGAGGGGTTACCTAGGTTTGTTCTCTTGTACCTTCACAAAAATCAAGAATCAACTACAAATCCAGTAGCAGGGGGAAAAAAAAAAAAAAAAGAAAAAGGAAAGTAAACCACCACCAGAACCCACACAACAACTTCAGTCTCTCAAAACTAAAGAAATGAAGCAGCACATTTCCCAGGGGTGCAAAATCTCTGCTGAAACTGTTTTGTCTCAGTTGCTGAACACATTCAAGTGTCACAAATGATCCAAGCAGTCAAAGTGCTCTCCTCAGGATATTCTCTGATCCCAAGACTCAAATTATGGAGAACTTTATAGACCAGAACCTACACCATGAATTACACTCAGAAATTACCTGGAAACTACGGGATGTGGTAGGTAACATGTTCACCTTGAACCAGACTGAAACCCTATTTTATTTATTCTGAAGGTTCTTTTCTGGGGTGCAGGTTAGGGAAACAGAGAGATGTGTCAAGACAGACACCCTTGCAGTAGTGCAAAAAGTTGCTGATATCAACAAGGTAGGAGTAAAGTAACCAATCACAGCTTCCTTGACAGAGAAGTTAGTGACTATCACATGCTGTCTGAGTTCCCAGAAACAGATTACTTAACTTGTGCTAGATTAAAAAAAAAACAAACCACAACCTACAACATTCCCTCTTTCAGCAGGGAGACCACATTTATACCTTCACTCCTGATGTTATTTAATTCACCATTGTTCCATCATTTTTAACTCTCACCCAGCTAGTAGGCACATCAGTTTAACACTAAGAATTGTGACAGAAAACCTTCAAAACAGTGAAAAAAAAAAACCAGTGACATCATTATAACGCTAAGCCATGAAATAACTTCAGCCTTTGAAAATCTTCCCTAGTAACTCCAAATACAGTGAATAGGAAAGATTAGATCTCATCTCTTCTCTCTGTATAGGGCACTATACAAGAAGACATTAAAGAACTGGATTGTCCTTAGGAGATAGAGACATTCAAAACATCATGTCTATACTAGAGACCTGAGATTTTTTTTGAGGCAGCTGACAAAAAAAAAAAATCCATTTAAAAATCTTTATTTACTCTTATTTTAAGGCAATTTCACCACTTTATCACAGTCATTTAACTAAAGACTATTCTTATGACCAAAATGACTGGGCAATTTCAATCTTCATATTCTGCTTTCCAGCAGAGCATAGTCAGCATTTTTTGTTTTTGTCCAAAAAGCTATGAATTGACATAATTCCATTTTTGAAAGATACTGTAAGTTACTGCTTATGTAAAAGACCAGAAATATGTCACCTTTATCTGATATCCTAAAGTGATGTAAAAGCCTCATGGCAATGCATCATGTGTCCAAAATCTTCCTATAGCAAAGACCCACACATTTTTCTATCACAGATAGCTAGAGCTCAGGGGGTATTTCATAAAGTGAGAATACGCTCCCACCACCCCAGTGAAGTGAAAGGAGCTCTCGTATTCTGCCAGCTTCACTGAGTGCCCCATGGTACCTCACCTTCACCTGCGCAGGTGACCAGCCCTACAAGCAGTCACAAGCTGTAACAAGAAAAGGTTCTTTTCATTAACCAAATGGGGTTCATGTGCATCAAAATGCACTGGTTTGCCCTACCTCACCCTTACCCAGTTATTTAAGGCAGCCTGACAGAAGTTTTGGATATAGCAGTCATATTAGTGAATGCCACATAGAAGCACGAGGCAAAAATCAACATAGCAGAATGGAAGAAATAAGACTGAAGGCTCCATTTGTACTATTTGGGGATGGATGGAAGAGAAGCTGATGAAGTGTTTGTGTTAAACAGAAACACATTATACTAGAAGTCTAGCACAGTTACTGACAGAGATACGATGTGACACTAACCACATCATAGTCTTTGTCTTTTTGTTGTTGAACTAAACAAATGAAGCTCATTTACAGTAAAGTTAGCTGGCAGTCAAAAAAAAAAGTGATTACAGCATGAAGATAAAGATGTCTTGGCTATCTTTCAAGAGAATTGCTAGCAAGATGAGCCTGGTTGAAACTCAGAAGAGAAGGGCACAAGCCAATTGATTTGGCTTTTCTCTATGTGTAAGTCAATACTGCTCTTGTGATCAACTAGCACACCCCTGTCTTTTTCCTCCTCTAAACCTCAGCTTACAACACACAGTCATTTGATCCTTCCGTTTCACCATCTATAAAATAGGAGATGGCCACACCTCATGCCCCCTTGGGAAGGCAGATTTATGGCTTAACCACACTAAAAATACCAAGCAGTATTTGAACTTGTTTGAGTGCAATTAGTGCTTTTTGCTGTACAGAATTACTTTAGGATCTGGAATATCAGTCTCATTACAAATTAAAGGATGCATTCAGCAACTGTTTTTAATTATTTTCCTTAATTGATCTTTCTGTCCTAATCCAAAAACTGCCTTACTGAGGAATTATGAGCTTGGTAGAAAGAGGTAAATCACCTACATTCCAGAAAGCATAACCACATCCTTACAGATTCAGGTAAATTAAAGAAGTCAGATGATATGGCAGGATGCAAGTCTGGTGAGACAAAAAGAAAGCCTGAATATACAGCACCAGTTTATCTAACAGAACTTGTATCTTTACTCCAAGCAGCAGCTACAATGTAATTATATAGTCCTGTGATTCATTTATTACAGTTAAAAGTTTCCAGTTTGCACCAACCGGCAAGAGTCACCTTCGAAAGCCACGCTTACTGGTTTGCTGCCTGCAGAGCATCCACAGCTATGCAGTCTTAAATGACTCGTTTTAACAAAGGGTTTGGTTATTGTTCTAAACAATATTGTTCTGTTAGGTTCTAAATTCACTCAGAATAGCACACAGCATTTATGTAAACAAACCCCATTTGACATCTACCAGATTTAGATACTAGTAACTGGAAAAAAAAAATAATCTTATCTCCTATGCTTACACGAGCATACTTTGTCCTAAATACTCCACATAACTGACCACTGGATCCTTTGTGTGATGCCATCACTAGTTTGACACAACAGCTGAAGGTGGCATTCAAAACATATGGAATTTCAAAGTGAATTACAGAAGTTTGACCTTCTGTTCTGGGAAGAAAAATATCTATACCCAGACAAAGCAAACTCTCAGAACTAGAAATATTGCAATGCTTATCTCACCTTTAGCATCTTGATGATATATAACTAACAAAATCTGTAGCCTTAGAAATAAAAACAACTGTAGTATAAAGAGTACAAAAAGTACACTTACATCACATGTAAGTGTAAAAATGTTCTTCATTAGTGTAGTAGATCTATCTACTAGGAAATTAACTGGCAGGGAGACCTACTAATCACCTCAGAGTAAGACAACCTGCTCAGTAAAAAGCAACTAGATATTATCAGTGGCTAGCAGGCAGAAGTTTAAAAATTTTAAGACAACTGTTGTATTAACTACCCCTTAAAGTAGGAATCAGTCAGGCTGTGCAAGTGAGCAACAGCCACCTGGTTACCAGCAACCCTTCAGTGCAACCAGGTGGCTGTTGCCTGGTTATTCATCCATTTTGGCATGTCACAGTAGAAATGTGCAGCACACAGCATGTGCTGCAAAATTCAGATTGAAAATGCAGATGAGGTCTGATGTGGATGCAAGCCCTGAGCTCTTTATACAAAGGATACATATGCTTGGTACAACTAATCGGGATTCTCCAGGGGTTTTTATAATGCACCCATTTTAACAGGACAGATAAATACATCAGTATTTTAAAAAAACGTATGGAAAGACAGTAATCCCATCACAAAAAAAAAAAAAAGAGAGAAGATACATAAGCAGGTCTGTGAGCAAAATGCAAATTTGACAATGCAAGTTTAAAAAAATTCCACAGCAAGATACAACTCTTCTGCCTGCCACCCCTACCACTGCTATAGAGCACAATAGCTTATACGATAATTGGGTGTGAAGATTTTGCAGACAGCACTCGTCATGCAGGTGAGTGAGCACACAGCATAAAACACAATCCAACAGAAAAACTGAATTACTTTAGGTTAGTATTTCAACGTTTTGCAATGGTCATACAAACTACGATATCAACCCCATCCTAGGGGTATATAGAGGACCCAAATCTAACAGTGGCTTTTTGTTACTATCTTGAATAGCCTTTGGAAGGCAAGGCACAGAAAAACATGGAATGAATTTAAATAAGAATAAGCATCTTTTTGTGACTATATTATCTTTACACAAATAAAGAGGATCTTTGTAGGGAACTACATTTTTCTAGTTGATCAAAAGGAAGCCCACTATTGAGAAACAGCAACTGTATCTCTTCAGCAGGCATAAAATTTCAGTGACACCAGCCCTGGTAAGGAAGAGCTGGCCAGTGATCCCCGTGTAAGTACCTGAAAAGGTTTAAGGGATACCACATAACTGTTTAGCAACCAGGAATCAGTTATTCAAATAAAAGGAACAGTGTTTGGCTGCTGGTTTCCAGTGTTAAGAAAAGATGCTCCATGGTGATTTTCTCTCATAAACCAGGAAAACAAACGCTTCAGTTGTTAAAAACCATACTATGCTCAAAAACAAAAATAGATTTAAAAACCCACAACAAACAGACCAAGATGAGGGCTGCAGCTTGAAATACTTGACTGCTAATATTCAGCATGCCATTCCAGGGAGTCCCAGAGTGGTTTTTAAGCCTCTGCCCATCCTCGTAAAGAAAGGAGGGTGGCAGAACTAATCAATACCTTACAACCCAGCTGTGACCTGGCAAATAAAGAAGTCAAGACAATAAATCCCATCGATGGTCTCTTATAATTTAACGTCCGGAGGACGCCGGCAACATCTGGGCTCAACTCCAAATGGGACGGAGCGGCACCGCACGGGGCTGCCTCCCGCGGTAACTGCTCGCCGGAGCTGCCACACACCCGCAACAACAAAGGAGGGCTCCGCGCCTCTGCTGCTCCTGCCGTCACGGGCACAACTCCGCGTCCAAAACCGACGTAACCAGACGGAAAGCCGCTTACTACGCCAGCAGCTCTGCCTAACAGTTCAGCCGCATCTCTGTCGGAGGGGGGCTATTGTCCGGGACCAGGCACCAGAGTGCTGGCGGGGTCATTAAAACAAATAAAAAGAAAAATAATCAATTCATAGCGAGCTCCCCCGATCACTTCGGAAGTCAAATCAACGGGCTTGAGAGTCCCGCACCGGGCAGATTTGAACAAACCGGCAGGGAAGCGCGACTCCCACAAGCGACACTTTGTCTGGTTTCTCCTGAAGCCGCGACAAAACCCCCGACGCCCGAACAATGCCCGCGGCCCCCTCCTCCCCGGGGCGCCGCCGGCACCGACAGCGACCCTCTCCTGCCGCCGGGGCGCCGCTCCCAGCGTTCTACACACGTATATTTTTTTTGAAGGCTGCTTTGTTCGGGAAGAAGCCAAAGCGCCCGCCTCGGGGGCGGGGGAGCAGCCCCATCCCCGGGCAGCGGCGGGAGGCGCCGGAGCGGCTCGGGCATCGGCCGCTCTTTGTTGCGCCCCTGGGGAAGGGGCCGCTCTCGCCCACCCCCTCCCCGCCCCGGCGGAACCTCCGCTCGGACGGGCGGGAACTGCCTCCGCCGCCGCGGGAGGCGGCAGCACCCCGCGCCGGTCCCGCGGGGTTCGACCCGGCTCAGCCCCGTGACGCGCTGCGCTCTGCACTCACCCACGCCGTACTTCTCGTGCTCCGTGGGCATCCACATGCTGCCTGCCTGCCCCGGCCCGCAGCCGCTCCGCCGGGAG
>VZRU01004776.1:268793-290787 GCA_013398155.1 Pedionomus torquatus
GGTGAGTGCGCGGAGAGGCGCGGGGGGACCCCTCGGTCCCCTCCTCCCGGCGGGCGGCGAGGGCGGGCAGCGGGGGGCGGGCGGTTCGGGCTTGCGGGGAGCGCCACGGGCTGCCCCGTCCCCGCTTCCTGGTTAAAGGGTAAGTCCTCTGGTCCCGCCGGTGCCGTTCCTGCTCTAAGCCCAGCGCCGCGTTTGGCAGATGAAGCTGAGGGGTCAGGGAGAGGTGTCGGCAGTGAGTTGGGCTGCAGGGGGACTTGGCGGCAGCGTGCCAGGGAGGGGACATCCATCGGGCGGGTCGTCGGGGGGGCTCTTCTGACTTCTCACATCAATCCTTATCTCAGCACGCACGGAGATAAAGAGCAGCTGGTGTACAGCAAGGAGCAGAAATGGACTGTTGGGGTGACAGCCAGACAGAAGTCAGGCACTGTAAGCGCCAAGAACAGCCAGGTCTCCATACTTGTTGAGAGGCCTGTACGTCTGTCTTTCTAGAAGCAGCTTAGGTAGAGCTCACCATAAGTAAACTGCAAGAAATCTTCAGGCCAAACTGACCCTTGTTAGAGAAACCCGGGTGTTGTGAGGCAGGAGCAAGAGCTTGAATTACATCTTCTGGTCCTGGGGGAAGGAACAGATGGAAAAAAAGGGGGAAACTCTAATGATAGCAATGCTGCTCTGCGAGGTTTTGCCAAGTACAGGCTGTCTCTGAGATGAGTATGTCTGGTTTTAATGATTTCCAAAGAACTCGTTACTCTGAACTGGTAACTAGACATTTTAGGGGATGATCCAGTTTGATCCAAACAAGAAAACTTGAGTTTAATATTTTCGCATTTAAGAGAGGAAAGTGGCATGATTTTTTTGTTTGTTTGTTTCATGTTGTTTTTTTAGCTTCCACTGTCAAGTTGTGTTGAATTTTTAAGTCGCCAATAACATGAAAGACACAGCATGACAAAAAGTCATGTGCAAGCAGAGGGTTTCAAACCTAGTTAGAACACTCTTTCCATGTTTATCCTTCTAGTTGACAAACTTGGGTAGTGGGTGATCTTTTGGTAGTGTGATCTTTGAAGTGACCTTTGTGGTGTTTCTCTGGTATGTATTCTGCTTCTGTTCATAGAAGTATTTTATGCTGCTGGTTAAAGCAGTACTCTTACTGTATTTATGTGTTGCAGTGTGTTGCTGTGAGCCTCTCCCAAATGAAAAGCCAGACCTTTTCTAAAGAGCTTCTATGCTGCTGTAATTGCACCCAGAGGCAAAGCTGTGTTGTTCTAACTGTTGAAAAGGACATGCACTTTTGTCTTCTGTGTGCAACTATCTATAAGGTCTGGTGAGTACTAGAGATGGGGATTACCCTGAAGTTTTTCCAGGTAACTCTTGTAAAGACCAGTACCAAAACCAAAAAGCTTTCCATTGGAATTCAGAGGCCTGTGTTGTTTTCCTCCTTGTGAGCTCAAACACTCATTGAAAGGATTAGGGAACTTTCAGTGTCTTTGCTCCCAAACTTGCTTTGCATCCCCTAGCAGATCCTTCAGAGTTTCTGAGTGATGAAATATGCGAGTCACTATTGAGAATCAAAATAACAAGTGCCAACCTAAATTAACTTCCATCCCAGCCTATAGTCTTCCATGTACATCCAAGCTACCCTTGTCTCCATAAGAGAGGGCTGCCAACGTGCTGGCTGGGAGTCATGAAATTCTGCCACAACCTTGTAATTGCTGTCCGTCATGCTAACCATGACTGACTTCAGCATGTTTGCATTGGGCTCAGAGCCCATCTTTCTTCTTCCCTTGAACAAAGACAATCCTACCCAATAACCGAAATAGCCTTTTCAAAGTTATTCATTTAAAGTCCAGTCGTCTAGGGTAAACAGATCTTATACTGTAAATCATATTGTCTGGGGGAAAAGAAATTGCTCACCCTAATATTTATTATTTCCCTGTCTCTGAGGAAAATCCTTATTCTTTTAGAGGTTTCATTTCTACAAAGCTATTCACTCTAGCAACATCTTGTGTTTGCACGTGCACCTGAGAAGGCATGTCACTTCTTTGGAGACAGTAGATAGGAAAATTAAATAACATATTTTTTCCTTTCTCGCTGTTTCCTATTTACAGGAAAGCCTGTACTTATATATTCTACTTCAGGAATGTGTTGCTTTCTAGTTAGCTCCCTCCAGCAGCCTTCACCAAGTGGCTTGTAATAAACACATCACCATCCACAGTACAATTTGTTCAGTCTGGATTAATTATGCTACATATCACTATTTCTTACAGCATCTGCCAGTAGATTTTAAAATGAAGTTTCTTCTGGAAGTGTGTCTTTCATAGCTTCATCAGCAATCTGACAGTTACAGTTTCCTACCCGGGGTCTTAATGTGCTCAAATGCTTTTTAATACCATGCTGCTGGAGTGTACCACGCCAGAGCAGAGCATGTTATTCCTTCCACGTCTAGCCCTTGTGTCCCATTTTTAACAGAATTCAATTTACTGTGGAAAACTAAAGTTTGACTGGTCTCGCACAAATCTACCTTCCCTCTTTGCTGCCTAGAAGACACTTTAGTGAAAGTTGGTTTGTTCGTGATACACTAAGTGCCATTTCTTTAGCTCAGCTCCTTCAACAGTTCCCTTTGTTGACTGTTCCCTTTGAATGACTGTTGTATCCAGGAGTTTTTCTTTCCTGGTCACTCAAAGCTATCCCTCTGTGCTCTCAGACCTGAAAGGTTTGTCTTTGTGGGTCGATGGATGCATCTGCTGCTGCATCTAGCCAGTAGAAAGGCTGAGCATGCACCCGAGAGAGGCCTGCATGAACACCAAACTGAAACGGTTGGCCTCACAGGCACCCACAAAGCAATGCCTTTATTGTACCCTTGTAAACACCAACAGCACTCAGGAAAACAAGAGTAGGGATAGTCCAGTGTTAGTCCTCACTTCTGGTTGATCAGGATTGACATTCACTAGGAAGCACACAATTCCTCCTTAGATTTGCAAGCACCCTTGTGTTTGCAGGTTGCCTGAATATCAGCTTGGGCCCTAAGTCTGTTTATTATCTGCTCCTGGACCTCGGGCTGCTTACCCAGACACTGGCTCAGATATGGAATCTTTGCAGGTGAAGGTCTCCTACTTACCAACTGCTCCACCTTGACAATCGTTGCTTGGGCATGACCAAATCTGGTATTTCTGATGCTCTTATCTGGGCTATTTAGGTCTCACACAGTGATACAGATACCTCAGCCCTGTTGGCCTTGCAAGATTTCACTCCCCCAAAACTCCCAGTACCATCCCCTGCAAGTTTTTGTGGAGCCTGGCCACCTTTCATGTTACCTGAGAGCCAGCCCTTCCTCACCATGTTCGCAGCAGCTTTTGCCAGCTGCTCACTCTGTTACTTACATTCAGCCATTTCTCATGTCCTGCCCAGTAGTTTCTTATGTTAGCTGCACATCAGGGCCAGGGCCCAGTCCTCAGCTTGTGCATCTTAGCACCCCTTCTGCTCTGTTTTGTGTCAGCTGTCAGAAGCTGGGCTTGCCGTCTCATCGTTATACCCTCGGGGTGTCCCCTCTGCCGCTCTCGTCTCTGCCAGCAGAAGCTTTTGGTGGGCAGTTTAGCTTCCAGTTAATTTTCTTCATAAACTTTTTTTGTGCTTCTCCCCATCTGCTTGTATATTAGCAAAAAAAAGGGCTTGATGCAGCTTATCTCTTCACTTCTGCACAGCTGCTGACTCAGACCTTAAGTCTTTCCAGGTACGGGTCTCCTTCTACTCACTGGCTGCTCCAGTTTGAACCTTGCTAGCAAATAACATACCCAGTGCATACAGGGTTAAATTCACTGTGAAAACATAGACACACCAGGGTCCCTCTAGTTGCCAATTTCTGGACCTGCAGACCTTGGGACCTGCAGCTGCTGGCTCTTAGGCCTTTTAGCAGTATCACATATAGGATAGTGGGTGAAATACACAAAAAAGTATTAAAGGTGAGGATTTAGTAAGAATTCTTACTAAATAGATATAGACCTTGGTGATCAGATGCAGGATTTGACCAGAAAAGCATACCCACCAGAAGCCTGTTTAAATGCAACTGGCCCTTCTTATTCCTGTCCTTCATTTTCTGATGTTTATTCCTCTCCATCTTTCCCTCTCTTCTTTTGGCCTTTGCTCTGAATTTCCCATAATAAAATAAACGTCATCCCACAAGCATCTTCTGGTACCCCACACCAAGCTTCACACAATTCCACAAACACCCTCAAAGGTGCCTAATACACACAATAATCACATTTCCTCTTCCTTATCAGTGGCAAAGTTCAGGTTGAACTTCTGCAAGGCTGCCCGAGTAGTTCCTTTAATGGCATTAGTTCCTGTAGTGACCAAAGACAACTTACTGCTGCTGTTATCACCTGCTCATCAATGTCAGTGTGCGCTTGTGTGTTATGTACCTCTTTCCTTGTTGCTTGTTATTACTTTTATACTGAATAGTCCTTAAGCAAATAAAATAGTGAAGTAGATGACCTTCCCTCCCACACGTCCTTATGCTACCCACTATGCAGATCAGTCCTGAGTGAGTGGGTTAACTTCTTCTTCAAACATCCACAGAGAGCATGGTTGTGAATAGGGAGCTGCTGGCTGCAAGCTATCATGGCTGAAAACCCCGGCAAGGTGATGGAGTATCCACTGTGGCATTCAGCTGCCACTTCTTGTCAGTTCATTCATTAGAGTTCCTTTGAACTCCTTCCTCCTAATCACCCAGCGCACACATATCTGCCCACTTCTGTTTGGTGGTTTTAGAGGTTGTTATCCTCTTAGGTACTCTTCTTAAAGAAGAACCTTCACAAACATTGTTGTGTCATCGGTTGTTCTCCCGTAGAGGGCTTCTGCACCTCTAGATCCACCATGATCTGTTACTTGGGTTAAAACTATGTCTTCATAGAATTTGGAGATGGGAAAGAAGAGATTCCCTGTAGCAGTAGGCATTATAAGCTTCATGGAATCATAGAATGGTTTGGGTTGGAATTGACCTTAAAGATCATCAACTTCTAACCCCCCTGCCGTGGGCAGAGACACCAACCACTAGAGGCAGGTCCGCAAAGCCCCATCCAGCCTGGCCTTAAACACTTCCAGGGATGGGGCATCCACAGCTTCCCTGGGCAACCTGTTCCAGTGCCTCACCACCCTCACAGGAAAGAATTTCTTCATGGTATCTAATCTAAATCTATCCCCATCCAGTTTAAAGCCATTACCCCTCATCCCATCACTACATGCCCTTGTAAAAAGTCCCTCTCCAGCTTTCAAGAATTCATAAAAGATCTTGGTTTGACAGAGGTTAATCATTGTGAAGCAAATGACTAGCAATTACACCTGGAGAATAAGTTCACTAATTAATTCTGTAAGTGCAACACAATTTATTTTAAAATTACTACAGGAATGAATCTCCTAAAACAGTGTTATTTAAAAATGTTTTAAGAATATTTTTTTTGTGATTTTTAATTAAAAATGCAATCTCGTAGTAATTTTGAGTGGTTACCTGATAAGCATGTGGATCTCACAGAGGGCTGGAAATTACTAAGTTATAAATAACCTTTTATCTGCCTTTGTGTTTGAAGAATACAAAAGTGAAATCCTTTCATGTAATGTTACAGTAAGATTTTAGTGGTTTTAGCCTTCCACAACACATTTCTTAGAAAAAAACCCAAACACTGATGATGGGAGAATATACAAGTGAAACTAAGTATTTCATTAAATGGGTAGTAATGGGTTAATAAAATAAGTAATGGACTCTGTTGCTTGGTAATACGGATCTGAACTGCCTGAGATCCTGCCATCATTTTGCAAATGATTGTGTTACAAACATGCACTGTATTTTATCTGAAGACAAAGGGGTGCTCTCCACACCTCAGCATGAATATGTAGCTGCCGCTGGCACAAAACACGGGATATGTTCTGTTCTGCAAAAATACCCAATAAAGTCTTGTTGTTTGGTTTTCTCTGAATTCAGAAAACTTCTATAGCTTAAAAAGAGAAGATGGATGGCCTTTATCTCTCTTAGATATAATTTAACTGTCTACTAGAGGACATAGAGCTGCATTTAATTCCAGTAATCTAAGCTAATTCTTGCCTGCTCAGTAGCAGGTAAAGGCTTTGATACACGAACAAACTACCAAGTATCAGCTGCTCTATATACTAATGGGAGCTCTTTGAGAAGTAAGCTGCTTCAGGCTACCTGGTGAGCACATGCCTGCGGAGCACGGCACAGGTTAAACATGATAACTCATTTGCATGTTAAAGCTTTTAAGTTGTTTGAAATCTCTGCTCAGCCCTTCTGTTACCTGTAGCAGAGCAACAGTGTGTGGTCGTTCATCAGTCTGCAGATTGAGACAGTTTAAAAGGATTTCATCAGTGTTAGCAATACCTGCTTCTTACCTGAAAGGCTTTTTTTGTTGTCTGAACAACTTATAGGTGTCAGCATGCTTTGTTTAGATGTAGAGGTGTGGGCCAGTTTTTTGAATAATCTAAGTGTGACACAGATGCCAGGATAGTTTGTTATGCCTCTTGAAAGCCCCTGATCACTTCTCTTGTTTTCACTGGGGCACACTGTTTTTTTGGAAGAGCACCAAACCTGTGAAGTCCTTGTAGCCAGTTAAGTCTGCCCTAAGGTGTGCCTGTTATGTATAAACAGGCAATAGAGTTGTCTCTTTAAGGCATTGGCCAGCTTTCTTGGTGAAGGGATACAGGGCTTAAACTGGGATATGGCTGTGGAAAGAGCGGGCAGTAGGAAAGGAAGAAATGGACTTCAATGCTATGAAATTACAAGCATTAAGTTTTTTTAACTTCAGTCTAGGTGAAATTCTTGTCTGTCCAAACAGCCTTCATAACCTTTCCCAGCCCTGTGCGCTTCCTTCCACCGTGTCCTGTCTTGCAGCCCCCGCTAGAACTCTGCATCTTCGAGTGAACACCTGCAACCTAAAACTGCAATTGCTCCTGGAGTCTATGAGGCTTCTGCTTCGTGTTCTCATCCATGAAGTCCCAGCAGGCTGAAGCCAGGAGAGAAGCCTGAAAGTGTTGGAATGTCTTTCTGTGGATCTTTTAAAATAGCTTTAAATGTTGCATCAATAAAAGCCCCACACAGTGCAGGAAAGAACATGGCATTGAAGAACTGGGAGGGAAAAAATGGTGTTAGTTTTTTGCAGGTCTGAGTTTGTGAAGAGTTAGGCACATCATCCTGACTGGGGTCTCATTGAAGTTAAGAGAATGTGTATGTGATAGTGCGGGTTCTTTACAGAACTGTTGTCTTGAGTCATCATTAATTAATTAGTCACTTGAGAGGAAAACACTAGTGTCCGTTGACCTGATAATTGTTGAATTATATAATATATTGGTCAGTACCATTAAAACCCTATAACCAGACTGAAACTGTGCTGCTTAGGTTACTGCTAAACAGTAGGGTTAGGTAATCTGGGGGTGTGCAGGCAGTTTTCCTCAGTAAGAATATGCCAGATACTGCGTAAGAGTACAAATGTAATGCAATACAGTTTCATGTTAAGGAGCTTCTCTGCCCCAATTGGTAGGGCAGTAGATTTATGTCCTGTAGTGTAAGCAGTAGCATTTTTTTTTTGCTGTACAAATGTGGAGTGCTCAAACTACTGTGCAAGGAAATAGTACCCACATTTGATACTTTGATTACGGTGTGGAACCAGGAGTGCTCAACTGGAGTCTTTATTGATTTTTCAAAACATGCTATATGTTATGGCAGTCAAATTGTAATTATGAAATAAATGAAAAGGACATTGTGTTTTTCTTGAGCTTATTTTCTGATTATGAAGGATTTTAGATCATCAGTTTACAGCAGTAACTGTCAACTTTTAATATTTTGGGACAATAGGCAAGGTATAGTTGCGGATCTGATGTCTGAATATTGATATTAAGGCCGGGTTTCTCCACAGGCAGTGCCATGTTCAGTGCTTGTTTTCCACTTTATCCTAATATTTTGCTGTAGTAGATCTGTAAGTAACCAATTGTAATAGATGTTTTTTCAGTGGCTTTGGTAGTTCAAAGCTCTCAAACAGATACCTGTCATTACTAATGTATTTCAACTGGGGTTCTTGAACTTTCCTTTTGACTTTTTTTCCTCATGTTTTCACTGGACTGTCTCTTCCAAATGGTCTTTTGTCCACTTTTGTGTATTTTTCTCTGATTTTTATGACTGACAGACAGTGACCAGTGTGAAATGGCCCAGCTGCTTCCATTTGATCCTTGCTCATTGAGATGTCGTCCTCCCATTTGTGGCTCCATCCCTGTGGAGTAACTCCTGCTTCCTGCCCTGTGTAGTAGAAGCAGGGTAAAAGCCTTCTCGGTGTCCCTATGGTATAGAAGTTTTATAACTGGATATGCCATCTGTTTCGGCCTGAAAAGCTGGTATGGTATGATGTGGTTCCATGTCCATACGAACAAAGAATAGGGCACAGTAGATAAAGACAAATGGTGCCACTGTCCCTGCAACTGTGTTACATGGTTCGACATTTTTGCTTTGGATTAGCCAGTCTTCCCACACCAAACAGGCTCAATGTGCAGGTGTTGCAAAGCCGTCTGAAGCAGCGCCCCTGGGTCTAGACGTCTCTGCTGGTGGTTGGGGTGCCTTTTGGACATGTCTGGACTCCGGATGAATGCAGTTCACATGCACCAGAACTGCTCTCTAAAGCCAGCCAATGTGCGAAGCAGCTGGAGGATGATCGGGGACCACAGGACTCCGGTGTGGGTCAGAGCTGTGCTGAGGTGCGGGAAGGGCTGGTGGGCAACTCAGGGAAGCACAGGCCAGCATCCTGCCATTCAGGACCACTTGCCAAAGTTCGTAGCACATGCCCCAGGGCCTGGCCTGACGGTGCCACAGCAGGAGTGCAGAAGTTTCAAAATATGAAAATGGGGATGGTTGTGAAACGAATGCATGCGATAGTAAGTGATATTGCTGTCACCTGAGCATTTGGCTAACATTTGTCTTGACCACTGTGCCAGCACTGAATTTTATTATGACTCAGTAATGCATTAATAAGTGAGATAGGGCTTTTTCTCTGAAGGCTGGTAAATAACAAAAAACATCCTGCCTGAGGTTTTAATTTGATTTTGTCTTATGTGGGATGAAAACATGCAGCCTGTGTTATTGCTGTACTAATTTAATGCTCAAGAGTCTGCATGTATTTATACACTTAGCACAATGTTGCCTGAAAAACATAAATAATTTGTATCACTAATTCTGACATTCTAATTCTCTTTCTTAAGGAAATTAACTACAACTATTTTACCATCCATGTCCATGAGCTACATTAATAGTATCAGTTCGTAAGTGTATATCATACTTAATAAGTCAGGATCTGTGTCATATGTTTAACGAATGTGTGAAGAAACAAGAGAAGTCCTGTATCACAAAAATATTTATCTGAAACTCTGGTATGAAATCAGAATATGCTCACAGAAACTTGATATAGCCTGCTGTGGGATCTCCCTTTGATCTGGAAGACATTAGTATTTAAGTTGTGACTTGAAAATGCTTTCCACTGAAATGAGTTTTCAAAAATTTATTTATAAAGAGTATAAATAGTGGATTATTTGGAGTACAGTCAAAGCTTTGTTTTCCTGGGCTATCAATTAGGCTGAACTATGTTGATACACATCACTGCACGCTATTATGAACTTTCCTTTTCAGCCATTGTTTTTTCCAGTTTGAAGACCAATTTATGGAGGTTTGATTCTAAAAGTAGAAGCAACTTATTTTGCTACTCTCCATCTGGAAAATCTCCAGTTCACTGAGAAAACAGCAACAGCCCACAGAGCTTCTAATACCATAGGGCCTCTTTCTCGTACTGATTCTTCATTAAGTACAAAATTTGGTTACACAATCCAGCCTTGAAGGCTAGAAAGCCTCTCAGAAGAGTATCAGGAAGCTCAGTCAGAATACCTTAAGAGAGATTTCAACCTGTTCTGTTGGTATGAAAGCCGCATGCATCAGGATCCCAGAAACCGGACTTCTCAGAACATACCTTGAGGTTAGTTCTTGTTTATTTGTGTCTGAAGAAAATCAAAGTAACATTTTAAATGAAAATTTCACACTGTTACTAGTTGGTTTTCTCAAATAGGTCCCTTTTTCAAGGAATGTCTACCAGTGTTAGAGTTATAAACCCTGAGATGCAAGTATTTTAGTCAGGAGCATGGTAAAAATTCTTGTCAATGAGATGGAATGTCTCATAGGAATGGCTAAAGCAGGCTTTACTTTTTTTAAGGAAAACTGCACAAGCTTTTCTTTAGGTACAGAATGTAAAGCAATCACTTAAGAAGACAACTAGGCAATACTTGTAACATCAAGAGGATAAACGTGCTTGGGAATTGAATCCTGTTAGAGGAAAAGGACGGGTGACAAGAGAAAAGATAAGGAAAATCCTTGTAATGAATAATTATTGATTTCTACTAAATAATGCTAACAAGAAGTAGAAAGTAAACTAATTAACACATTTTATGTAGCAATGCTGGCATAAAAGATACTAGGCTTAGTACAGTAGTTGTTAAAGGCACCAGTAAGATAAATAGTAGCAATGAAATATTACTATCCATATGATATGGTAGTGTAGTATATTATAGTATTACTATAATATCCTAAACATATATCCTAATATCCTTATCGTAAACACACTGTTGAGACCACTTCTTTGTGGAAGAGCTATAGTCACAGTCACATTAAATAGAAACTAAGATGTGCCTATTTCCAGCTTGCTAATGTTTGCAGAGGAATCAGCAGAACAGTGGCAGTGCTTACACAAACAAGTTCTAAATGTGCATATGCATCTTTACTTGTGACACCTTGTGATGCTTATATTTAAAAGTTTTTAAGTTATAGTATTGATTAGCTTGGTACAGAATTGTACCCTTTTTTTTAAAAAAGGAGTTAGGTTTTTTTGTGAAAATTGCAGAAATCTATTCTTTATACTTCAACTTTTTAAAAAAAAACATTGTTTAGGCTTTATTATGATGTCTTTCATAAGCCTTTGTATTCAATAGCAAATTAAACAAAAAGAAAGCTACTGATTTTTATTAATTAGATTTGGGTAATAAATACACAAGAAGAAACTGAATGATCACTTTTCTCCTTTCATTTCAAATTCTTGTGTTGGATATTTTCTTCTTCTTCTTTGTAACTAAATATTCAGGCTACGTAATTACCTGGTTAATCTTTCCAGATAATAAGGTAAGGTTTAATCATTGCTTCTTAATCCCTGATTTTAGTACATAACATGGATCTCAGCTTTCCATGTCTACCTTGTCGTGTGATTGATCACACTAAACAAGCAAAGGTCAGTACTGTTTACTTCAAGAATACCTTTTTTGTTGAAGTGTCTTATTATTCTGGAGATCAGGATTCATACAAGCTGAAGTGATTCATAAATATCAGTTTTTAAAATTAAATGTGTAAGTACAGAGAAAATCTCAGGGAAGACCACTGTATGTAGAATACCACTTCAGAGTCATCTTGGTTTGCTTTATTGCTTCTCTGTTTAAAAAAAAAAAAAAAAGTGTAGACCAATGTGTTTCTTTATAGATGTTCTTTAAGACTGAGAGAAGCAACAGGAGTACCTCCTAAGGCATCTCGGTAAGAATTTATTGACTGGCAAAAGTGGATGGGAGTGGATGTGTTGGGATTTGGGAGGTATTTGGAGGATGTGGCTAGATTCAAAGAAATACTTGCTGTAAGTAGAGTCCAAGCTACAGCCTTCACTTTTTAACGAAACAGCAGAGCAGAAGTTCTGCTATTGATTATCACGTGGGTTGTCATTTGTGGGAATTACTGTTACTGTGCATTTTTTAATTCCAACTTTTGGACAGGGAAGCTGGGAAAAACAAGGGTAAACATACATTTCTTTAGTAATTAGGGTAAGACATGTTTTCCTAGTTTGGCTAAGAGTAAGAATTGGCTTTGTATTTTGAGAATAGTGCAGATGCTTCTGCAATGCCTATACCACTTAAGTGTCCTGTAGACAGAAGTGCTACTAATTTTGCTTAACAACAATTGTAAGAAATAAGAGTAGCTGTAAAGGGTGTAATAAAATTATTCAAAATTTCATTCTGAAGTAGATAAATATTGTTTCATGTTTCTGAACAAGATATCAAACCCTGAATTTAGTCACGCTAATGTAAGTCCGTGCCATTACACAGTAATTATGTGGCTCTGAGCTTGCACAGGACCTGGCTGTTAAATATTTATAAATTGCATATTAACATCAGCACTTAAATAGTGTTATGAATACTTATTAGGGTCACTTTCATTAGTGTGTGTGTGTGCGTGCATGTGTGTCCCGCTCAGTGTGAGAACAGTGGGATTGCTCTGGTCTTTATTTTTATTGATGTAGCAGTTCAAGCAGAAAGATGGCAAGCAGTGGCACATGCCTGCTGGTGAACTGGGCAATAGTGTAGTCCATTATTTAAACGTGATCATATTGGCAAGCACACTGCTTGCTTTTTTTTTTTTTTTCCCCCCAATCATTATTATTAAAATTCCAACACTTCACATTTTTATTAATCACTTTCCCACTCCTTCTATTCACTTGTATTCTGATGCCTGTGCTCCGGTACCCATAGCAACACTTGTTAATGCTAATGAAACTGCAACATCCTAAGCTCCCCGACAGAGCAGCCCTGTTAAATATGGCTATTAAGCACAGTTGTATTTCAGTTAGTTCCAGCTCCCAGCAGACACCTGCTCTATAGAAACTCTGTCCTGAGATATTAGGATTTGGTAACTCACAGCTTTTCTTAAAACTGTCATTTGACTGGAGATTCTCATATTTCTAGGTAGTGGATGCTGCAGAATATGTATGGTTTCTGTAAAACTGACAAGGTTTAGCTGTAGGATTAAGTATTCTTTTGAAGTGCTCATTTGCATTCAATGAAAAACCGGGCAGGGTTGAGACTGACTGATCTTGGGGGAAGCTACAGGATGTGTTGTCTCCTAGAGCACATGGACCTTTTAACTGAATATCCTTCATGCTGTGTTAACAAGCAGAAATAGTACCTAAATAATTCCTCATGAACTCAGACTCAATGATAATTCAACTTAATGGAAGTACTTGAGCGCTTTCATACATAGAGCAAGGAAATTGTTATGTATGTTGATTCTTCTTTCAGTAAGGAACATATTTGCATGTAGCATTGGTGAAGATGATGACAGGGTGTTTTATTTCCATTATTCTGAGTTTGTTTTTGAATACTGTTTATTTGGCGAGTCATTAGTCATCTATGTTTCATACTCAAGAAAACAAAGGAAAAATCCTGTAATCAGTATAAAATCTCTTCCAAGAATATGACCGCAAATTAGGGAATACTGCTGTGCCAACAAATAGATGCTGCAGTGCCAAGGCTGCAAAACAGGGAAGCTGTCATGTGTGTATTTCAAGTGTCAAGCCAGTGCTTCTCAATACACTTTTTCATTATGGCTCAAAACCCCTTGAATACTAGACAAAGCTTTAAAACTACTAATTTCCCAAAGAGTTTTAAATGCAACACTGGTTTGTGCAGAGTTACCTATAGGAATCCAGCTTGGTTCCCTAATGAGCCATATCTGGGGGATTGGTGATGTTGATAACTAAATGTTTTTGCCGTGTAATCAGTGTGACCATGGGGGAGGGTGCTCAGCCTTTCTGTTTTCCAGTCGGCATCTGCTACGCTGTTAGTGCGGAGTGCCAGGTTTGCAAGGTGTCTTTTGTTTTCCTGTCAGTCTTTCTCCCCTTTGTTCTGTACTCGTCGAAAAAACCTCGGGTTTTTACTCATTGTTTAGACTCCTTTATGTGCTTTTATATCTTTGTTGCATTCATTTTTGGTTTAGGATCATTTCAAGTTCTTGTGCTAATCTCCTCATAATATTAACCAGCTGTATTAATGAGATAATAAACCAGACTTGTTGGTAATGAATTGATTCATTCAACTACTGGATTTAATTAGAAAGACACTTAACATTCCAACAGATGTTCTTATTTTGTTTCATTATCCTTGTGTAACCAACAGTGGGCTTATAAATATATACTCTGCATGTCTGTATTTACATAATACACTCTTCAACCTAAAGCGTTGTTGTTGTGCCATAAACTGCAAAAAATGACATGAAGCCTGTAAATATGTCTTAAGCCTATTTGTACGAATTCCTCTTTCATCATTCCATTTCTCAGACTAAATGCAGTCTTGAATTTTCAGAGTATTCTTCATCTGATAAAAAAATGCTTAATCTTTTTAAAATTAGATTTCTTCTTCCCAAGTTAAAAACCCTTGTCTTTGGATTTCCAATATCCCCTGGATTTTCTTCTGGTTGCATGGCTCTCATTCCTTTCTACCTGGGGGCAAAGCTTCAAAAAGGAGGGTATGAGTACCCTTCTTCACATTCCCTGCAGACTAATTTAGGGAGTTCCTCCCTCGGTTCACTGGTGGCCTGCTGGAGGGCTCTGCCTCTCCCTGAGCTCTGGCACTTCAGTCACAGCTGCAGGTTCCACCACGGGGCCAAGCTACATGAGTTAGGAGTTGTAGCAGTGAAGTTATTTTGTTGATCTGAACCCCAGTCCCTCCACTTTGCAGTTAGAGAATGTAATTTATGCAGTACTGTTCAACTTGTCCCCAGATCTAGTCAGAGCATGTAGTTCAGATGTGCAACCAAGAAGAATCGAGCACAACAGCTTTTACTACATGTAGAATCATATAATCATAGAATGGTTTGAGTTGGAAGGGTTCTTAAAGATCATCTAGTTCAACCCCGCTGCCATCAGCAAGGAGACCTTGTGCTAGACCTGGTTGCTCAAAGCCCAATCCAACCTGGCCTTGAACACTTCCAGGGATGGGGAATCCACAACTTCCCTGAGCAGTCTGTTCCAGTGTCTCATAGTGATTTTCTTTCTCCTAATTTCTAAGGTAAATCTACCCTCTTCCAGTTTGGAGCCATTATTCCTTGTCCTATCACCACATACCCTTGTGAATTTAGTGTGTTACATTTGCCTACACTGATAACAGTAGGTTTTGTGAACTGAAGCCAGGGCTGGATGTCCTTGTTAGGAAGCACAGTGACAAAATCTTAGTGGTTTCTTTTTTGCTTTCTGTGTAAAGCTTTTGAAGGAACCTTGCACACTTTATAAAGCATGCTTATGGTAAAATTACAAGAACTAGCTGAGGGTGTTAAGCTGAGAAGAGAAGAGGAAGCTGAGATGAAAAGAGAGGAGGAAGCTGAGATGAGAAGAGGAAGGTCCTGTTTCATCTTGCTGCGTCTTGCCATGCACTTTTTAGTCTGTTTTTGCACTTGGTAGACTCTTCTGTGAGCCTTTTCAACACTATTGAGCAAAAAGAAAGAAGTGAGTAGTTCTATCTGGTTAAAGAGTTGAATTGACTCATCACAGGGTCTGGCAAATCTAGGAGTCAACACAAGCAGAAGCGCAATAGCAGATAGTTAGGAGTGGTAGGATAAGGTGAAGAAAGAGGATAACAAGACATCCCTTCACTTCTTCATGGCATCAAGGTGTTACACCGGCTAAAGCATCATGGAGAACTTTGCCTTTCACAACTCACCTTCAGATGCTGAATCTTTCCTTCCTTTTCTTCCTGATATTCACATCAATTGTATTGGCCATAAAATTACATGGCATATTGCTTTGTGATAATTGCATGTGTGATTGTGCAGGTAGAGTACATTGCTTGTACTGCCTTAGTCTGTATTATAACTGCGTGGGTGTAACGTTTACTTAATGTGCAAACATTAAGTTTTGAGTTGAGAACAATTGTATTTGAAACTAAAAATGTTCCAGTAAGGAAAAGGTTTTGAGCTTTCAAAAAATCCATTTTGAGCTTGTTGCTTCATTAACTGTGATTAACTAGCCTATATTATAACAACACTTAAAATAAAATAAAGCCATATAATTTCTATAACAGGCAGCCTTTTTTTCATTTGCTTTTATCACTGCTGTAACGGTATGTAGAGTTCCTGTGCAGGGATCAGGATTCCATAGCACTAGGTATCCTGTGGGTGATTATAACACAAAAATTAGTGCTTATTTTAGTTGTTAAATAAATTTGTGTAATCTAAATCACCTTCTATACCATGTCATTGTCAAATGTCTTCAAAGTATTCACTTTGTTTTCCCCTGAAGAACTGAGTATACTTCTTAGTCTTTTCTTCTTTTTTTTTCTTTTTTTTTCCTCCAAGAATCTTTTTTTCTATTAATCTACATTTTTTAGCTCTGAATTAAAGGTTGAACAACGTGGTGTCAACTGTCAAGTCTGTGAATGAGAAAGAGATTGTCTCAGCTCCTGAGGTCAGACAATTCTCTGTGAAGCCTTTGAGGTATCTGTTTGCATAACAGTCATGCTGTTTTTCCATTAAGCAGAGGAGGAAAACTCGGTGGTGACAGGAGGATTTGGCAGAAACTTAATGGGTGGATTTTATAGGGCTCTGTTCTCATAGGGAGCTAGGCCCTGTACTGTTCACCACAGACACACAAATAAGAGTTAGGTGATAAGTTTTGCTGTGAACACACATTTTTTCCCAAGTGGTAAACGGGAGAATTTCATCTCATATTTGAGTGAACTGGACAAAAAAAGTGCTATTGAGTGTTAACAAATGCAGAGTAACCCACATGGGAGTGAGCACAAAGAATATGTCCAATCTTATACATTAACACCTGATTCACAACTTCTCTGAGACTTAGAAATCACTGAAGATAATTCAGTGGTGAATTCAATGATCCTAAAAGCAAGCAAAATACTAGGAATGAAAAAGAACTAGAGAAGAGACTAAGGAAAAACTGTGCAGATTTAGAAATCCTTTTTCTTCTATTCATGGGCATTTTCAAGGCCCCCCCACCCCAGCACATGAAGAAGGGTAGAGTAGAACAAGCCATCGGCTGAACAGGCCAACAAGGAATGTAGGACCATTAGGAGAACACAGAAGATTGACCCAGGGTTTTGTAGGTGTCGACAGACCAACGATTTCAAACAGTGCAGTGGAGAAAAAAAAAACAGCCACAAAATGCTGTTAGACTGAAGTACTCATATAGCCTGTGACTTAAGCTCTCCACCCGCAGATTTCTGGAAGACTGTGCTATTTGTGTGATTATTGTTTGTCCTATTTTTACATACTTCCCTAGGTAGTTGCTTCTTGCCACTGTCAGCCAGGGCACTTGCACTAGGCAGATGTTTACTCTGACCCTCTGAAGTCATTCTTGTGGACTTTTAAGAGAAGATTGTGGAGATTTTAAGATAAAAGCTTGCTGCCTTTCCGACATTTTCAAGTGTCTCTGCATGTGGGAGTCCTGGTGGAGTCCAGGAACTTTATCTGAGTGTTTTTATTTCCCTGTTAGCCTTTAGCTGTGCTTTAGCTAACAGCTTTTCTTCAGTACCTGTAGCCACTCTACTCCAAATATAGAATCAAAATTAGCTGCTTTGGCAGAGATTTCAATAATATGCTTAGCTTGATTTGTGCTATTTTGAAGTTTGTGTTATGTGTTAGTCCATTAAGTGCTATGCTAAAGGCTGTGCGTCTTTGTTCAGGTCTGTGCATTTATTCTCGTCCAGTGTTTTTTGTAGCAGATAAGTACAAAGATATTTTTATGGATTCCTTTTTCCTTCACCTCCTCCTTTAAGGGCCTTTGAAATAAATTGCATAAGCTTCTGCAGTTGCCAAACTGGTCCAGTAGTCTATATTTAAGTTACTCTCATTTAGTATTAGCTACTCTCTTTGGGTAGCAAAAACATCTTCCTCCTGGTGTATTCCTTTCAGCAACTTGCCACTACAATTAAAGATCTGAAAGGTCCCTTCCAACCTAGACAATTCTGTGGTTCTATTAACAGCTATGTTCTTTAAGCCCAAGCAATTGCTGTTCCCCAGTACTCGTGCTCTATTACTGTATCAGTTCCCTGTCAGTGTTGACTAGCAGTTCCTGCTATACACACCTGTCCTTTGAAAGTCAGTTTGTTGAGGCAGATAGGTACTTGTTCACTTGGACTTCTAAATGTTTAAATAGGTCATTCCAAGAGACCTAAGCCAAAAATGACCAAAAAGCAGTGTAGCTGCATACGGGTCGCAGCTGAACAGACTGACAGAGTATCATCTTAGTTCTCATGGCATCAGTGAGAGTCAGCAATTGCAAAGAAAATGAAGTTGCTCTACTTTTCTCTGTAAACGTGTTTTAATGATTCTTCAGGCTACAAACTAATACCAAGTGTAAGAATGCAGGTAACATCAGTTTTGCTTGGAAGAGCTGACCCTCTCATGAGGATTGCTCCAGCATTTAGGGTACCAGCTGCTTTCCTTAAAGTCAGGAAAAGTGGAACAATTTCTACAATGCCAGTATAAAAAATAAATGTCTGGGGGAAGGACATATGCCGAAGTGCAGGTAAAACTGTTAAGAGGAAAAATGTTGGATTGTCAACAGCCTTTGTATTGCTGTAGGTAATGCCATGCTCTGTGTGCTGCCATTTCTCCATGCTGTTGAGTTTTATTAGATAAACTGAGTTCCATGTAACCTGACCATCAGTCTTCAGCCAAGAACTGCCTTTCTGGAAAGTTTTATTTTTCCATTGTCGTAAGTAAAGTTTCAACAGTTGTGTGGGGAAGCTATGTTATTCCAGGAGCAGCATAGAACTGATGAAGCCATATTTCCTATGGTTTTGTAGCCGTTCCCACCTGTGACTCCCAGTATGTGCCTTGCAGCATCCACACTGGGTTGCCGTCAGCACAGTCCTGTGGCTGCTCTGAAGCACTTACGTGTCCACACTGGCTGGCCAGCCGCTGCTGAACAGCATGTGCGGTGGATGGTGGAATCCCATTCCCCTTGCTGTGCATCTTCCTTTACCTTTACATGAAATTTGTCACAGAACTTTTAGGAACTTCCCAGATCCATCTCTGAAACTGCAGCCCTCCTTTGGTTATTTCAAAGTCTTGGCGAAGATGAGGGAGAGCACTGCTTCATGAGCTGTTTTTCCTAGGGAAAAAAGCTAAATGGCTATTATTTTTTTAAATTATTTTTCAAATTTTCAATGTGGATGAGTTATCAAATTATCACATTTGGTGTGCTTGCCAATATGTAATACATATATGTGAATTTTGATGGGTGAAGATTGTCATACATTGATTTGTCTGTCTGGTAAATATTGTTAATTAAACTTCCTTTAACCTTACACATTTTAAAATGCTTGTGTGATGAAATAATAGGTTTGGCAGAAGGCCTTTTCCTTAATTCTTTAGGTATCTTCAGAAACCAAAACACAGGAGGTTCTGTGTGAGCATCAGGAAACAGCTTTTTTACTGTGAGGGTAACAGAGCACTGGCTCAGATTGCCCAGCGAGGCTGTGGAGTCTCCATCCTTGGAGATACTCAAAAGCCATCTGGACATGGTCCTGGGCAGCTGGGTTTAGGTGGCCCTGCTTGAGTAATGGGATTTGACCAGATGAGTTCCAGAGGTGCCTTCCAACCTCAGCCACTCTGTGATTCTGTGAAATTTCATTTGTTTACAGATGTGTTCATGTCACTGCAGGAATATGGAGGCATGGAGTTTATTCTTCTGCACAAGTTCATTTCATGTCACAAGAGTCAAGGAGACCTGTGATGTTTTCCTTTCAGTGTGCAGGAGCATTATTGAGGAGCTTTTTCTGTTTGCTTTTACTCTCCTTTTGCTATCCAAAATTGATGTAGCTAAAATTGAAGGTACATACTGAAGTTGGTATTTTTCCTCCCAAGATAAACCTTACTAAAGACTGAGATATGATTTGTTTGGAAATGAAGGCTGCTTAGGCTAATGGGGACAGCTGCTGAAATCTCTTGGTCACACAGTGCTTCTTAATGAATTAGACTAATTTATACCAGTGGATGTGCTTATGAATCCACATTGTTATTGTTTAAATAGAAGGAACCACAGATACACCCTGAGTCAGTCTTCTTGTTTGCAGTACTATTGCAGTTGTGTGCAATCCACTCACTTTTTGAACTCCAAACAGCCGCGAATCTGGAGAACATCAGCTGGTGATTCACCTCTCTCTGCTGTCATTTGAGCAACCTGTGCCTGACTGGTGCAGTGTAGCAGCAACACAGGCCACTGGCCTTTCCTCATGGGGCATTGCTGGCTCCTTAACATCCATACAATTAGGAAGTGTTTCAGGAGGCGTACACTTCCACGTGGCAGTAGTCTGTATCAAGAATAGTTTTATCTTTTGTCACAGAACAATAAATGAGATGCTAATCAGGGCTGGGGGGAGAAGGCAAGCACTTGTGTCTGTTTGACATTGTGTCTGCTGGGAGTTTCACTTGGAGCAGGTGTTTGAGAACTGTCCTCTGCTAACCTCCAGCCTCCTACTGTCCTTCTTGGAAATAATGCAGTCATGTCGCTTCCAAGCACCTTGTTGCCGGAGCGATCCATGCAACAAAGTGGGGGACCCGAAAAAACAGGTTTTACATGTGCTGCCTAAAAGTACTCCAAGTGATGTAGATTTACTCATTTAGTCAAAATTAATTATTCTTTTTATTTATTTTAGATACAGAGTGTATTTTGGAGCCTCTGTCTCTGCCAGAAAGTCCAGGTGATGTTGCTGCTGTAGAAGATTCTCCCTGTGTGCCCTGTATTTTCTGCAAAGAATGCTATCTCTTAGCAGAACAAAACCAGCTCCTGAAGCACATGATTATTGAGCACAAGCTCATCATAGCAGACGTGAGATTGGTTGCAGATTTTAGAAGGTAAGGTTATATTGTTTGAAATGAGGGTGTGGGTGCAGATGTTATAGAAAGCTTCAGAAAACTAGAGTCCATCTTTCTAAAATGCTTTAAAAAGCAGTGGGGTGTTGTAGGAAGATTTTTATTACTTTTGTGATGAACTTTCTGTTGTGAGATTGTAGGGTTGTTTTGCCATTCCTCTCCTACTCCCCAACCTCCAGATGTTCCTGGAATCAGGGGACTCAGTATTAGAATAAAGGATAATTCCTGTTTTAGACAGACATCTCCTAGGGACTTACCAGGTCATGTCACTAATCAACAAGTTGCATAAAAACTGGAAAGCTGTTTGTTTCATAAAGCACATTCTAGATAATCCCCTCTCCCAATTTTGGGGTTTATTCATATAGGACAAGACTATTTCTGCCAGTTCACAACAGCGTAAAGCTGTGTATTGTACACAGAAGCTGCTCAGTGCACCATTCCGGGATGGCCTCACGTTCTGGGATTAAATTAATTTGCCATATTTTAAGGATGCCGGTAATTACATTTAATCCTTAACTATACAGTACCGTGATCTACATACAACTGTGACTCCTACAGCTGTGTCATTGATCATCTCAACAAGGTCACATTTGGCTTTCTCTCTCACAGCTTCCTTCAGTAGCTGGCATGGCCCCAGCTGGTTTGTAACTTCAGAAACAAGGGTGCTTGCTTGGCATTTTGCTTTCACACACAGCAACGTATGGGCCGGGCAGTAGCTTAGGCAATACCTGCCAGTTTGTAGATAGTTCTGTTGCAGTGTTCAAATGTTAGCTGGATAATTCCTCAAGTCAAGTGACTTTTCTGCTAGGTATTCTGCAATTAGTTACTCAGCCAAAGCCAATCACAGAATCATCATGGTTGGAGAGCACCAGAGGACCTCTGAGATCACAGAGTCCAACCATACGCACAGAAAAAAACCCCTACAATATCAGCCACTAGAGTACGCCACTACAGCATCCCCTGAAGTGCTGCATGTTTCTTAAATACCTCCAGGGATGTTGACTCAACCACGTCCCTGGGCAGGCTGTTCTGGTGCCTGACCACTCTTTCAATAAAGTAATTCTTCCTAACATCTAGTCTATACCTTTGCTGCTGCAACTTCAGACTGTTTCCTCTGATCCTGTCATTATTCATAGAAACAGAATCATAGAATGGCTAGTGTTGCAATGGACCATAAAGATCATCAAGTTCCAACCCCCCTGCCATGGGCAGGGACACCTCCCACTAGACCAGGTTGCTCAAAGCCCCATCCAGCCTGGCCTTAAACACTTC
>VZRU01004776.1:295714-317662 GCA_013398155.1 Pedionomus torquatus
CACCTCTCCTGAACTTGGAGGAGGTAATCCTTGAACACTAACCAGCTTTCTTGGGCCCTGCTCCCCTCTAGTTCTTTTTCCCACACTACCCTGCCAATCAGATCTCTCAGGAGTCCAAAGCCTGCTCTCCTGACGTCCCCTCACTTGGGAGAAGAGGCCAACACCCACCTCTCTACAATCTCCTTTCAGGTAGTTGTAGAGGTCAATGAGGCCTCCCCTCAGCCTCCTCTTCTCCAAACTAGACATGCCCAGTTTCCTCAGCCTTTCCTCATATGACTTGTTAATAATTTGTGTCTATCAAGATGCAAAAAAATGAAATATTAAGATGAAATTTAGGAAGAGAACTGAAAGCCACATAAATCCTTATTGTATGAGCTTAATGTTGCTTAAAATGGAAAACTGATACTTGTTTTTGTTTGGGTTTCTGCTGAAAGCAAGCAGAACAAGAATGCAATATTCTTTGGAGATAATGCTAGTTTCTTCAGCTAAATAAAGGGATCAGAGCTGCTCAGTCATGGACTGCCAGTTTAAGTATGCTTTGGGAGATTATTCTGTGTTAATAGAAATATATTTTGAAATCACCTTTCAAGAAAACATCCATTTAGATTCTTTTTGCTGCTAATGCAATTGGAAGGTAGCCAAATCTCTTACTGACAGTGGCCCCAGGATGTGAAATGATGGAGTTGTTACTCTGAAGTGTGCCTTCTCTTATTTGCTGTACTGAATTTCTGTAAAATAGTCTAATACTACGCACACATAAAGGGAAGTATAATCTGAGGGGTTAAACTGAAGCGTGGAAAATACAGGGAAACAGCTATGAAAGCATAGGGGTTTTTTATTCTTAGCAGTGAGTTGCAACCGGTCATAGGAATACATCTCTTGGCAGAACTACAAGAAGCAGAGAATCCAGAGAAGGGCAATGCTAATGGAAGTTGTTCAGGTTTTTGGTTTTTGTTTGGTTGGTTGGTTGGTTTTTAACTTGGAAGAATAAAGATAAGCCGGCATTAGGGCAGAAGGAAGAGATAAGGGGAATAAGCTTCCACTGCGTGACTGGACATGATCACTCACGGACACTGATCACTTTTTCTCTCTCACTGGAAATACGACAAGGCATTGAATTTTTTTGTTCATTGATTATTTGGGTTAAGTCTTATGATATTAAATCCCTTAGCAGAAGGTTCGTGGCAGAGACGGTTATGGTTAGGTGAATTTGTCTGAACAGTACTCATTTATTTCAGTGCAGGGAACAGAGTAAATGACATCTTGAAATCCCTTCATTTGCACATTTATGTCCTAAAAGCTGGAGGGTGACTTATTCTGGAACACTTGCTGTTTTATGTAGCAGCAAGACTGTTTCGTTGTGCGTTATGAACAGTGGAGTAGGCAGGGGGACAACAAAGCGCTCACCTCTCACTTACTGACATCTAATGATGCCTCTGAATGAGCTTCAGCCATGCATGCTGGCTTCACTGCGCTTAGCTGTCTGCTGTACTGGGGGTTAATCCTCTCCATGTCAGAGTTAGCAGAAACAAATATGTGCTGATTCCTTGGCTGCTGCAGTCAAAATCCTTATATAGCAAGACAGATTGTAAAGAGGTAATGCAAACCACCACTGGATGTGATAGCTGTGGTGATTAAAATTTTAGATTGCATAAGTATTAAAAGCTACAACTATTTAGAAATGTTCTCATATCTAATTTTTTAATGATTCTTTTCCGAATGTAATGGCATGTCAGTAGGAAGCTGTCACTGAATAGTCTTTACCTTAGTGACTGTCACATGATCTATATCACGCACATGAGTCAGAAGTATAAATATAAATATGCGCTTAAGTATTTTCAGATTATTTTTTTTATAGTAAGATTCTGAATAATTAGCACAAGGACTGCTTGGTTCCCTTCATCATATAATTGAAAGTGATGATTTCTTCTCAGTTAGACAGTAGCTTCTAATTCAGTGGGAACCTAATCACAATTGGGGCCCGTTAATGCTACTATAATACAACAGTAGTACAAGAATGTTTTCAAACAACTGTGGTTGATGGGTTAAACCTTCAAGATATGTTTATGCCTTTCTTATTCTGCCTGCTATTCCACCCCCAGCTGTTTGGGGACTTTATTTTTCTGTCTTTACAGTTGTCTGCCAAGCTACAGCTTTCAGTGTAACTCCACAGGAGACCTGCCAAAACCTCACTTCTGACAAGTTGGTGGTTTTACCTAGTTTCAGATTCCTGCCTGCATCTTACAGAACACAGAGCACAACATTTTGGGAATCTGAGAGTACTCTGTAGTATACCTTTTCAGTAAAGATGCATCTGAGTGGCACTTCTGTCTGAAGATGTGAATAGGTCGCGGTGTTTATGTAAAACTTAATGCAGGTCTGTCTAAGTTCTTCACTTTGACGTGATAGTTAAACCCAGTTTTAGTGAAGCTGAATGCATTTAATGAATTGGAAAACTTGATTAAAGGAAGTAAAAACTGAGAGAGAAATTAAAAAGCAACACAAAGCATTCAGAATATGAGAGGATGGAAGAAGCAAGAGCTGATCAACTGTTTATTAAACTTTTTTTAATTTTTCTTTTTTCACTAATCCTTTCCTCCTTATTTGTAAAGGTACATCTTGTACTGGAAGAAAAGGTTTGCAGAACAGCCCATCACAGACTTTTGTAGTGTGATAAGAACAAATTCAGAAGCTCCATTAGGTAAGTATGCTGCTTGCTTACTCTCTCTTGGCCAGATCACGTGATAATTTCTGGCAGACACTGCTGCTTTGATCAGTCAAATGTGAACTAATCTGACACTAGGTCAGAAGACCACAGGAGTAGTGTTTAACTCTTAACCACATATTTAAACTTGCCTTTTCCAAGGATTGCAACACGTGCTTCAGCACCGTGCTGCGTGAGGATGAGTTCAATAAGTGCTTAAATGTGCTGCCAAGCTGGGGCCTGTTGCAAATCAAGTCCTAGATGCAACCACTGCATAAATGATTGGTGACAGTTCTTCCAGAAGTGTGGAGAAACCTTCCCAGTGAGCTGTCTTTCCCCACTTCTCCCTGCCCACCCACTGATGGCCACTAACTCCTCCTGTACAGCAGGCCCATAAGAGTACTAGGAGACAATATCTTCACGGTGGGGCCACAAAGGCTGCCTTTTTCTGGGCTCCAATAGAAGCCCAAAGAACACACTTCGTGGTTCTGCTGCGCTGGCACAGTGGGACATTCCCAGCCTAAGGACAGTGATGACTGTGCAAAGGAAGTGTTTTTTCTCAGAAGGAGCTGATGTATTTATTTGGCTTCCCCTTTTCTAACAGAAAAATGTAGTTTACCTGAAACAAGATATGAGAACATTAGGTTTTTTCCTAGGAAGCTTAGAAGAGAGGAAAAAATGCATTCAGCCAGCATCAGAGATGAGTAGAAGGTGAAAATCTGAGTACAAAACGGATGAAAATGCATTGTTTTAATTATTCAAACTAATCTTAAAAAAGTTGGTCCTAGAAAACATGAAAAACACTCCAAGGACCATAGCTGCATTTCTCTTACATATGTATGATTTTGCTTCTGAGATTTTAACAATTACTGCTGAGTTTTGAAATTGCAAATCAAGCAACTGAACGACAGAGCTTGCCAGAATTATAAGCCATTTGTTAATTTTAATGGCTAGATCCTTCAGATATGATAGCTCAGAAATCAGGGAGGTTGTCTTACTTCACATAGGCTTCTGTATGAAAAAGTGGGAAATGCTGAAATCTAGCAAGTTTGAAATTGTAAAAGACTTAATAATGGTCACTTCAATTCATCAGCCACATAACACTTTGATTAATAAATTACCTACTTGCAAATGCAAAGTATTTTGTAAGTGATTTTATATTTTCTTACCTGCTGAGTAATTTAAAGGTAACTCATTTGAATAAGATTTGTTTTATTATTAAAATATGAACATAAATTGTAAAAATGGTAATAAATGTAAAGTGTGGGTAAAACGTAAGTAAAATGTAAATTATGCAAATCTCAATGTGTGGTACAAAACAGTTGTGCATATCTACAGATAGAACAAGATCTTATGGTGAAAAGTGATGTGATCAGTCAGGGTAAGGGGAGGGTATACCAAGTGATGATAACTACTGAAAATTAACAGTTGCTTTGGAGAATAACCGATAATCCCACATGCGAGATAAAATTAAAAGTAGTTTCATGTTTCTTTCATGCTGACTATAGTGTGACCAGTATAAATGAATATAAATAATAAAATTACTTTATGTCTCCAGAAGAACCATCATAAAAAAGAATAAAGCTGGTAGTGGGGAAAACCTTGTCGTTGTACTACAATATAAATGACGTAAAGGTCTTATAAATATGTGTTAACAAATATTTAAACATGTTTCATTAAATCATGAAATTAAAATAACTTACTTTTGTAGATTAAAAACCTAATTTCACACTCTTAATGCATGTCAAAGGTTTAGCAAATTATGTGCCAGAAATATTCAAAGTAGCTGCAGCTTCCAATTCCTTACCCACACTTCCTAATTCCTTAACAGAAGAGCAGGACAATTATTTTCTTCTGTGTGATGTTTTACCAGAAGACAGATTACTTCGAGAACAACTTCAGCAAAAGAGACTGGTAAGAATTTACTGATGTTTCATTTTTTGAGGTAAACAGGTCAGTAGTGTAATATATGGTAACTTTGTGGGCATTCTAAAGTGAAAGCATTTTTTGTTAGAATCCAAAATTCTGATATTTTTTATTATTTTTTCTCAAGCTCATTTTCCTGGCTGGTGCGCAAGCATACACAAACTTCTTGTTCATAGGTTTTCCTTGGGATTAAATTTACAGGTTGTATGTCAGTGTTCCTTATGGGTGGAAAATACACCCAGAGTTCCAAAAAAGGATGAATGTGCTGGACATTTTTCTTCTTGCAAGAATCTGCAATGCATTGACACACTATCTTTTGTGTAATCATATACGTGTAGGGAAATTAGCAAAACAAAACTCAGTGTGTGATGTTGTGAAAAGAGAAGGTGCTACTTATTTACACATTCTTCAAGCAAGTTGTTTTCATGTATTCACAGTCTCTTACCCAGATTTCCTTAATTCACACACGTAATCGCAAGCACTGTGGTGCATGAGTGGAGGCAGACTGGCCAGCATTGTTTCTGTGAGAGGCAAAGACCAAGAAATGCCAGCTGTTGAGTCCTCTTGAACATCTCTGGTTCTTGTTTAGTGATGACAACCTAGTTCTTTGGACAGACTTTTCGTATCTTTTCAGAGTTATCAGTTCTGAATGGGTGGTTCTTCATGTTAAGCTTTTGCTGACTTCAGCTTCCATGAGTCTTAGTCCATGTTGCTGACCACGGGTGGTTTTTTGTTTTGGTTTGTTTTCTTGTTTGAAATACACACTGTTGGGCTAATTCAGAAGTGAATATTATGGGATACATAGCAGCCTTACTGTCAGTCTCCTTGTGTTGGGACACAGGGTCTTCTGCTGACAAGTCGTCTGTACTGCGAGGTGTTACGAGTCCAGGCCTTTTCTTCTTGACATGCAGATGTTCCTCAGTTTACTGCTGGCAGCTCTGTCCTGGGAATTGTAAATACAGGTCTTTTAACCCTTTGTTATGCTGTTTCTTCTGGTACCTTATCTGGTCGGTCAGGTGCCAACCTAATGTTTCTATTTCAAATCTGTCCATACACAGTAAACAACTAAAGACACCTTAAGTCATAAGCATTCAGAGTGAAGGAGATGCTTACAAAACCCAAATTCTAGTCCCTAGGAAAATTGGGATTGACAGGTAAAATTAATTTCATTCAACTACCTTGTGAGTGCAGTTTCAGTTTGTTGGCTAAAGTAACGTTCTGCAGCTTAAAGCCCACAACTAACGAATCCCCAGAACCTGTGGAGTATTTACAAGTCTTACACAGCTCTCCATAGGATCGTAGCTCCTGCAAAGGAGAATTGTGATAGTTCTGCCACTGAGGATTTCACATGCAGTTGGAGATGCCTCAGCTGAAATCTTCATTCCTGTGTAGGTTCATTGGATTGGCATGGACTGAGGCAAAACTAGCTGATGCACTCATGCCTAGGATGCTTCTCTCACAATTCACTGTAAGGAAAGCCATCCTGGATCAGTAAAAAGGTTTGTCTATGTCAGTATCATATCCATACCAGCAGCAAAGTGTCTATGGTATTTGCCCTCTTCTTATCTGGTGGGAATTCTTTCTCAAAATATTCTCCTAGTCTCCAGCAATTGTCAGCTCAAGAATTTCTTAATTCAACAACATTGCATCTGTGTGTTTATTAACACAATAGATTTTTCTTTCATGAACCTCCAACTCTGTACCCACACAAACCTCCAGTATCCACAGGATCCTGCAGCAGTGAGTTGTCTGTTGTAGTAGTACCTCCTGGCTGCTACACATTGGACTGTAATTTCTCTTTTTTAAAGGGTATTTGTTTCTGGTTTTGTGGTACTTTGTGCTATACAGTCCTATTCCAACTAGGCCTTCTCTCTATTGCCAGTGTCAAGGGAGTGCAGAATCTGTTGGCAAGTGAGCTGTTTCATCTCGGCAAATAGATGTTTCCTCAAATTCAGGAAAGAGTACAGAATTTAGCCCAGTGCAAGTGCTGGTTTTGTTTATAGAGTAATTAAGTTGCGATCTTATTTTGGTGTGAAATAGCCTTTGCTATTAACACTGGTTTAAATATCAGAATTGTGTCTTCAGTTTTTACAGAAGGATTTTGTGAAATCAAGCTGCAGCTGTAGTTGGGGCCTGATGGAGTCACTGCTTTAGTTACAGCAATAAAGTCTGTCTAGTTGTTGGGGTTGTTTTCCTTTTGCTGCAATCTGAGTGTTGACTTGCAAGTTAAATAGTTATTTTGCTTTGCAAAGGCATTTACCTCCAGACAAGTCCAGCAATTAAGACTGAGCTGGCAAATGGGCTCGTGTGAGTTGGACAGAATAAAGACCAGAGCTATACAACTTTGGTGATTTTTTCTGCAGCCTTTGAATCCTTACTGCTGTCTCCAACAGTAAGCCCAAACAAGGACAAATGTTGTCTTTAAAATGTGCTAGCTGAAGCATTTCATTTTGCAATTTTGAAACTCCAGTTTAGGAATATTTCAGGCTGCATTGCAGCAGGGGAGCCAGCCAAGGTGCATGTTGTGCAGAGACATTATGGTGACTGTGATGTATTGAGAGAGGACAAGGAATGAGCCTGAACTAGGTTAGAGAGCACAGCTTGCTGAAATAGCTGACAAGGCTATGTAATACAAAACAGATACGGTCTTTTGGAAAAACACAGTGTTGACAAAGAATTTGTAGTTGTGAAGATTGGAACCAGGCAGCAAAGTCCTGGCAGCAAAAGAAAATGGGAGAGGTAGCGTCAGAATGAGCCACTTGGGTTTATCTTTAAGATTGTTCTAGAAAAGGTAAAACCTCAAACCTGTTTTGTGAAAATACACTCTTGCTACTTTTCCCTTGTCCTGCTCTAATGTTCACAACTATTCACCTGTCTGGTATTCTCCTGTGACTAGTAGTTTTAGGTGAAGAAGCTACTACTGTTCCTCCCAGTAATCCCTGACTAGCAATCTTCACCAAAACTAGGTAAGGGACACAGGTCTGAAAAGTGGGTCTCTAATGCCATTGTCCTTCATTCCTCTTTGACATGCTAATCTGTCTATTTACCCAATGGGGCTCTGAACTATGTCTGAATTTTCATTGGAGGGAAAAGCGCACAAAGTAGTCAGTAGACACATGTATGTTGGATGGTATGACAACTGGTTTCAAACATGCTGAGCGTTCTCCAGACTGGATGTCCTACTCTGACACATTTGTTGTATTTCTGTAGACCTTATAGCCATGTTGAAGGGCTCTTCCAGCACACATCTGATAATAGTAAAGAAAAAGCAGTCTTCATGAGATAATATTGGTGAGGACATGATAATGATTGCAGAATTGGAAGCTGTTTTTTCTTCTGCGGTCAAGAGGCAAGAGAGTACTGTTTGAAGTGGGAGAACTGAGTATGGTGATCAATAAGGAGAGGAGCTCTAATACAGAACTTAGGAGATAAGATATTGATATACAGATAAGATTGCAGGTCTTTACAGAGATATGAAGTTTCTGATACCATGATTCTTTATAATTTTTTCCTATTTAGCAGCTTCAGGCACAATCTAAAGCTCACCAGCCAATCTTTGAGGAAACTAGGCACAAAACCAAATGTAATTTTCTTACTCTAATAGGAGCAGTTTATCCTAATGGTGTATATAATTGTCAAATAAATAGTGCTCTCCACGAGTTTTTAGAGCCTGTAGTGCATCTCAAGTGTCACCGGTCCCAGTGTACTGTGCTGTTCTGTTTTATTGCCAGTAAAGTGTATAAGCAGCTTCTTGTTGCGATCTGTCAGCACAACTTTTTTGTTCAAATCAGAATCTGTTTCACTTGCTTCCTTTGCCTACAGCAATAGATAGTTTCTTTGAGCGCTCAGCAGGGAAGTGTAACTCCTATTTAAATTGGAAGAAGCTACAACTAAAGATACACACTGTGTGTTTGAGAGATCACCTAAGAGAGCTTGATAAAATATGTATTCTTATTGTGAAGTCTCTGTCTTATATTATTTAGATCCAAATCCACACCTACACTGCTGTCTCTAGTAGCACCTTATTTCCCAGGCAGATGCTCCAATTTCAGTAGTATTAATGAGTCCATTATCACAACAGAGGGAACATGGCCTGTGATTGTGCACTCTTCACAGCAGTGTGACTGAGTGCTCAGTCCTTCACACTATAACAATCATAGAATCGTAGAATCATCTAGGTTGGAAAAGACCTTTAAAAGCATCAAGTCCAACCATTTACATAGCACTGCCAAGTCCACCACTAAACCATGTCCCTAAGCACCCCACTTTTAAGTGCCTCCAGGGATGGTGACTCAGCCACTTGCCTGGGCAGCCTGTTCCAGTGCTTGACAACCCTTTCGGTGAAAAAAGATGTGAAGTTTCCCCTTCAAAGGAATATCTTTTACCTCCCCAGAGGATATAGCCACATTTATAAAAAGCTTTCATTGGAACTTCCCTCAACTGATCATTTGTATAACATGCTGTATTTCTAGTCTCTAGCCTAAAGAAGATGAGAGTGAAGGACCAGAACTGGGAAGACAGGTGCCAACAAGAACCCCAAACTGCAATATGGCTTGACCCAAGACAACCCAATACTGAAATACTTAAAGTTGAGAATACTTGTATGCTTATGTCCTTGGATGAGAAACTTTGGACTTTGCCTTGTCAAGGTTTATGGCAGAAAGCTTATTTTTTGGTCCTGAACATCTTAAAAAAGAAGACACATACTGCTTTTACCTCTCTTTTATAGATGGAACTGCAGAATCCATCCTCCACTGCTCAGATGGGTTCCTGAACTGAGGAATAATAAATTCAGGTCTCACTGCAGTCAAAGTCACTGCATGATCTTGTCCTAAAGTGCAGAGTTTAATCTGCCTCTATCTTGAAGCTAGAGAACTACTTCCTGCCTTAATTTCTTATGTATCAGAAATGCTGTGATTATAAAGAGGTAGAGTTTGGAGAAAAAAATGCAATACATTTTTGTTGGATGAGTGGATATAGTTGGAAAAATCAGGCAAAATTTTGACCACGAATTCTTTCCTCAGGTTGGAATCAAAAGCTGCAAACCTCTTGCTGAGTCCTGTTTGTGAATGGTTGTTCTATGTCAGTGATCCAAGCCACGCATTTAAATAACTACATAAATTATTTATGAGGGCCTTGTTAGTAAAGCAGTTTATGATAAATTTAAAAAAAAAAAAAAAAGAAAGAAAAGCAGTGGTTATTGACAGCAATGAAGACGGACAGTTTCGCACCTGGGATACAGTATCCATTGAAGGGAAGGGCAGCAGGATTTACAATATCAGAAAAGTCCCATGAAATGAACTGTCCGGAGTCCATATTTTTTGGCATTGAAGGAGTTAGTTTTTAGTCTTACCTTCTGAAGGCATTTAGTATGTCTTGAAAGTCTATAGAACTACAGACCAGAGACAAAGTAATTGTTTAGGGAAAAGTGCTTACTAGCTGCAAGTATGCATTTTTCATCTTTTACTGATTATCAGTGTGAATTCTTGCTGATGCATAGTGCTTAAGCACTTCTTGAAAAAAAAAAAATGGGTAATTTCTTCCAAAATATTGCTTCCTAGCAGAGGAACAGGCAGGTGGTTTTTTTTAGGCATGTTTTAAATTGCCAACTCCTAAGTGAAAGTCTGAACTCCTAACAGCTTCAGGCTGAGTATTGTGAATGTGCAGGACACTTTCCTAGACTCCCAGTTACAAACTGTGATGCAAATGATCAAATTGCTTTTGTACTAGCAGCTTAGTGTGCTGGTATATTTAAAGGTGATCATCCTGGTATAAAAATTACACATCCTGTCCATATTTTTTTAATTTTATTAGTTAAAACACAGAACAGAGTATTTTGTAACTTGGTTGGATTTTTTATGGTAGATCACTCATGCAGTAGAAAGTGTATGACTAAGCTGAAGAGGAGGTTTTTTCAAGACAAGAAAAAGGGAAATTGTATTAAAACTGAACTGGATTTTTGTTGAATATGTTGAATACTCCTGCAAAGCAACTACATTTTAGTTGCATGTAAGTATGATCAGTAATATCCAGCTTCCATTTGCTGTGTTTGGAGGTGATGAACCACTTACGTCCTGTAGAATTTTCCTAAAGCTCTTCCGTGGGAAGCTGCTAACTGCCACTGTGATATCTGCTGCTTCTTTAAGCTAGGCTCTGTCTAAAAATGTGCTTCCAAGAACTTGTCGTCTAGCAGTACTTATTTTTGAGAATGTCTGGTTGATCTCATAAGCTTCATGTGGTTTGTGAGAACAAAGAGTTAAGGCTCAAAGACTCTGTAATTTAGGTTCTGCTTTGTATCAGTGAGGATATCTGTTCTGTCAATGATTGTTTCACAACTAGTTTGACAGTCTTTAGTAAAGTAATGGATTTTGGAGGGGGGAGTTAGCAAATCATAGAATATAGCAAAAAGAGTGGAGGACAAATAGCTGTCAGAACATCTCACGACAGATAAGAAGAAATGAGGGTCAGGAATTATCCAACAAACTATATCAGTATTGTAAACTATTTCCCTGATATAAATCTAAGGCATTTGATTCACTTACTTTTGTAGTATTTTGGATTACCTTTTCTGTCTGTGCTCAATTCTTTTATTCATTATAGAAAAAGAGAACTAATGTAAATGTATTTTGTGATCTGTTTCCTTTTTCTTCAAGTGCCTTTGCCATCTCATTCTCTGACACTTTGATGTGACACAGTATTCTAAAACACTTTGGAAATTTTTCCAAAATATTGAATATGAATAGAATTTTGAAAATACTCATGGCTGAAATGGTTTTGGGTGGTTTTTTTTGTTATAGCACCAACCGCGAGTTAATGGTAGCAGCCCCAGCAATTCCAATGGGTTGGAAACTGGTGTAGATGTAACAGTAAATAACTCATTTACTACTTCATAACTTCAGTTTAAGCTTGAATTTCATTACCAGCTGAAAGTCTCCACTCAGAAAAATCACAGAGGTTTTACCCAAGGGATTGTAATTGCTATTCTCCTTTCAAAGTCCCAGCAATGGAGCAGAGCAAGAAGGGTGTTTGGGAGTGTCTACAGGGAGGAAGAGCAGACTTCTTGCTTTTGCTGTACTTGACTTGAATCAGTGCTTTTAATTCGTCACCTATGCAAGAATTTCCTTGCTGGCTCAGAAAGTCGCCTGTAGCAATGAATGATGCCAACATTTGATAAAAGGAGTGTCTACTTAGGAAAACATTTGTTAAACTCTGTCTAATAAACTGATAAAGCTGCAATGCTGGTTTCATCTAAGCTCCCCAGCTACCGAGTATGACTGTCTAGGGGCAGACAGGAAGGGTGAGAGCAGAGTAGCAGGGGCACCATCTGTCTGGAGGACACAGTATGCTTCTCCTTCCCCCTTAGGCATAACTGGGAGTAGCAACTCACCAGGGCTACAGTAAGCAATTTGTATAAAGTGGGAATCTGGAGATAGGCAGCCAAGTATTGTGGAACATTTTTTTAATTTTTCAAGAAGGGAGTTATGTTGGAATATTGTTAATGGGAGGCTGGGGGTGTTTAAACCCTTGCTATCTTAATGTTTGAATTATACGTGTTACCTTTTGATTTCCTCTTAGATTGTTTCTAGTGCCTTTGACAAGATGTGTAAAATACAGGCAGATGCCTTCAAATTGAAGGTTGGCCACACAGGGTCAGACTGAGTGGAGAGAGGTGAGAGCTCCGAGTACCAGAGGAAGCCCCGGTTCTTACTGATGTGCTGTGGGATGTTCACTGCCTGCATGGAGCAGACAGATATCCTCACTTAATTGGGTCTCTGCTGAAGGGCTCTCACAAGATGTGTTATGCTCCATTTATCTCCTTCTGGAGTCAGCCCTGAAAAATAGGAATTTGTATTTCTGGTAGTTGATGTTTTGCATAACGCAGCAGGAGCTGAGCGGATATGGCCTGAAATTCAAGTAGGCACTGCTGAGCATGACTCCAACATAAATGTACACCTTGTGGTGAAAAAAAAAACAAATGAAAAACCCCTAAGATGTGCATTTTTCAGCATAACACACTCTTAGTTGTTGTGTGACAGCTCCCAAATTGTGTGGTCGAATATGAACCCTAGAAAGGGCTATGGCATGGTGGGCTCATCTCCTGCAGCAACCGCTGGCCCTAGGCCAAATATAGCTCCTGCTTTCTCCAGCAGGCATCCTTTCCATCCCTTTGCCCCTCTCTGGATACAGCTTTTGTGGTAAAGAAACCAACAGCACATTTATTTGCCCAGCTTCAGCGTCCTTCACATCTCTCAGTGGGCAACAAGATGTGGTGTGGTAGGCCCACACCAACCATGCCGAAGGGCACACTTGGGCCTGTAATGACAATAGCTTAAGCCTTCCTCTTTTCTTTTTCTTTTCTTTTTCTTTCTTTTCTGCCTTCTGTGGAATTTATCCAACTGAATACGTAGCTGAATGGGAATTTTAGAAGTAGACTGTGGGCAAGTTTGGGCCTTAATCCACACAAAAATGGTACTAAAGGGGTAGGTGAGAAACACAAAGCTCCACTGTTGCAGGCTTTAAGGAGATAAAGAGATTGAGAAAATCCCCTAAGACATTCAATCAGGATCCTGAATGTCAGAAAGCAGACAGCAGCACCCATACATTGCATAGAAAATAAATCCTTCACCAGTACTTAAAATACAAGTACAGGGTCATGTACAGCCAGGCTGAAAATATGCTAAATTTTAATCCAAACACTGATTTCCCTTGTCCCAGATGATTATGGCCTTTCCATCTGAAGTATATAGTAATTCCACTGTGTAATGACAGACAAGGAGAAGGTTAAGGTACACGCAAAAAAGTGACTACTGGCACCCTTTCTTTCCACACCTTTCAAGTGGATGAACTGCAAGATGGGGACTGTAGTAGCAAAGTCTCTCCCATTGTAAAAGAAGATCACATTCATGACCACTCAAGGAACCTGAACATATGGAAGTCTTTGGGACCTGATGTGATGCATCCCAGAGTCGTGAGGGAACTGGCTAATGTAGTTGCAAAGCCACTTTCCATGATATTTGAAAAGTCATGGCAGTCAGATGAAGTTCCCGATGACTGGAAAAAGGGGAACATTACACCCATTTTTGAAATGTGTAGAAAGGAGGACCCTGGGAACGACCGACCTGTGAGCCTCACCTCTGTGCCTGAGAAGATCATGGAAGAGATCCTCCTAGAAGCTATGCTAGGGCACATGGAGGACAAGGAGGTGGTTTGAGACAGCCAGCATGGCTTCACCAAGGATGAGTCCTGCCTGACCAATCTAGTGGCCTTCTATGATGAAGGGACTACATCAGTGAACAAGGGAAGAGCTACAGATGTTATCCATCTGGACTCCTGTAAGGCCTTTGACATGATCCCGTAACAGTGGGTTTGAGTGTATCTTCAGCAAGTTTGTGGATGACACCAAGCTGAGTAGTGCGGTTGACACATGTGAGGGACCTGGAGAAGCTTAAGAAGTGGGCCTGTGTGAATGTCATGAAGTTCAACAAGGTGAAGTGCCAGATCCTGCAGCTGGGTCTGGGCAGCCATGAATTATCAGCACAGGCTGGGAGACGAAGGGGTTGAGATCAGCCCTGCCAAGAAAGACTTGGGGGGTACTGGTGGATAAAAAGCTGGACATAAGCTGATAATGTGCCCTTGCAGCCTAGAATGCCAACCATATCCTGGGCTGCATCAAAAGAAGTGTGACCAGCAGGTCAAGAGAAGTGATTCTGGCCCTTTACTCCACCCTGGTGAGATCCCACCTGGAGTACTGCATCCAGCTCTGGGGCTGCCAGTAGAGGAAAGTTGGAGTGGGTCCAGAGGAAGGCCATAAAATACTCGGAGAGGAAAAGGCTGAGATGGTTGGTGTTGTTCAGCCTGGAGAAGAGAAGGCTCCGGGGAGACCTTATTAAGTACAAACTTTTTAGCAGAGCCTATTGTGAGAGAACAAGGGATAATGGTTTTAAACTAAGAGGGTAGATTAAGACTAGCTAGAAGGAAGATGTATTTTACAATAAGGTTGGTGAAACACTGGAACAGGTTGCCCAGAGAGGTGGTAGATGCCCCATCCCTAGAAACATTCAAGGTCAGCTTGGACAGGGCTCTGAGCAACCTGATCTAATTGAAGCTGTCCCTGCTTATTGCCAAGGGATTGGACTGGAGGACCTTTAAAGGTCTACACTGCTGCTGTTACAGCACCAGAGAAAATTGCCTGCTGCATGGTTTTATGTTGTAAGGGGAAATATGGATGGTCAAATGTTGTGAAATGTCTAGCCTAGCCTGTTATTGTACATTAAACAGGAGAAGTGGTAAAGGCAATCAGCTTCTCCTTTTCCCTGAGTTTATTATGTGCCATAGCTCCTTACAGAAACTGCCAGAGCTTGTCATTGGTCCCATATTATGAAAGTCTTCTTGATTGCTTGCAATTGGACATGTAAAACTGAGTTTATCGTTTCCACTGGGCACTAATGTGGTTACCCATAAACTTGCTCACTGATACCAGAGGCAAATCTGAACATAGGTAGAAATAATAAACTGATATGTTATATACAGAGTCATTTAAATAGCTGTGTAAATTCTCATGGGGGATTGTGTTTCTTTGCATGCACCTTGTATAATCCTAGGAGAATTTTAATGGAACTCAACTGCTTTTGAAAAAACTTGTGATTTTGTGACAATCCACCCTCAAAAAAAGCTGACTTCCGGTTTGTGTCAGCAGCACATTTTAATTTTGTATGTTGATTGTTATCAGGATCAGGAGGTACAAGTTAATGTGATGGAATGATATTTTTTTATCTGAATAACTATATCTGTTTCTTTTCATAGAGAGAAATTCTAGAACAGCAACAGCAAGAGAGATACGACACAAGTTTTCGTAGTATGTGTATGTTCTGTGATCAAGAATTCACAGGAAACAGGTTTGTTTATTGACTTGTTTGCTTTTGGTTTTGTTTTGTTGTTTTTTATTTCATATCTACTCAGCATCTTTGTGGTTTTAATGTCATCAAACTAGCTAGTGCCTAATGGCAGGACTCAGAAGATAGAATTCATTTTAAGGTATAGTTTAATAATTTCTTTCACCTAAAGTGCCATTTTAAATAGATTCCCTCTCACTTCAATCCTTTAATTATTCCAGTACACCTTTTTATACTACACAGTAAGCTGGAGTTGAGAACTGAACCATTTTGAAGAGAAACAGGTTTTTGGCAGTTTCAGTAGCAAGGAGAGCTGTTTAAGCCAGTATGAGCTATTAAAAAATATTTCTATCCTGTTACACATTTTCCTATTTAAATCTCACCAAACCAATTGACAATTTAAAGACTGAATGAAAAAGAAGGGAGGAAAATTAGAGCTACGATAGAGTGCTTTGCAGCATCAGTCAAGTGCAAGCAGGAAGTACATTCAAATGCTTGCTGCAATGAAAATTTGGTTTTACTCAGTACATCCATTTCAGCTGAAGAGAATGAGCCTTATCCCTGAGTGTCTCTTTGCATGGGTAGTTTTAGTACTCTGGAAAGGTAGAAGAACCTGGGGTCATGTCACTGCAGGCCATTCCAGTGTTGTGTGTGTGTCCTGTTCTCTTTACTGCCTGGTGAGGTTCAAATCATTAAGCTGCCAAGAACTTCATCCTCTCCTTACTCTTGGGTCTTACAGAATACAAGATTTTAAAATTGTGCGTGGGCTGTGGTAAAGGCAAGGCTCAACAAGGGCAACACTTGGATGATTCCTTAGTCCCCAAACACAGAAGCTGAGGCGTATAGAGATTCAGCGTCTAAGGAACTAACCGGTATACCTCTATTAGAAAAATAACTTACCTAAACATCCATTTGTTTTTTTCATGTGTATTTCTGAGTGTTGTTCATGTTGCTAATGCTTTGCAAAGCAGTATTGCTGTAAAAGCGTATCAGACCCAAGAATTTCTGCTTTATTAACCAGCATAGAGAAAACTGACAAATGGCTTTTTAGAATGTTTCTCAAGATGGTTGTTTGAAACATATGGTTTACTTATTCAAGTTAATAAATGAGCCTTGTTAACAGTGAGGGTCAAAATAAACTATATTGTGGCTTTCATTTAAAGAGTTATATTTTTTGCGTGCAGATAAAGCAGTTGAAATGTTACTGAATGTTCATCAGAAATTGAAAACTTCCTATTTTAATAAATTTGCATTCTTTTTTTCTATAAAAAAAAAGAATGGCAGCAACGCTGTTATTGTTTATTTAATGTTGACTTTATGCATTTTTAGAGGAATCAGTATATTTTGAGTCACTAATTTAATAATTCTCATATGTATTTTTAAAAATATGTAGTGTCCTTTTTGAATGTCTTTTGTAGGTCTGTCCTTCTTAATCATATGGCAAGAGAGCATGCTTTCAACATTGGGCTGCCAGATAACATTGTGAATTGCAATGAGTTTTTGGCTGTATTACAGGAGAAGCTTGACAAGTAAGCAGGTTTTTTGTTTGTTTGTTTGTTAACTTGACTTAGGTCATATTTCTTTTAACCTTGGAAATAAACTGGGTTAAAATAAATTCAATATTCATGGTTAGTTAGGAGGAAACAAAGATAGAATATAAGTTAAGTGCTTTTACAAGACCACTTGTTGACTGGTTGAAAGCTAATTCATAACAATTCATAGTGTGTGTCTCCTGGAAAAATGGAGTCACAGGCAGTGCTTCAGTTGCTATGCATTGCACAGTGTCCATTGACATCAATAATAGCACATCCCTTTTTCTCGTAACTGTTAGACTTAATATTCTTCTTTCTCATCATAACAACCTTTTTTGTAAACATGTTTTTAATCAGTGAATACCGAGTTCTTAAGCCAATCTTTGTTTGCCCCTCTGTATATAACTAACATGGGATGTTTGGTCTCTCCCTTCTCTGCTGCTTACAGGGTACATCCCAGAGCAGAAGGGGAAAGCCAACATATATGCCATTTCAGAAACACATAAATCTGGGATGGCTGAGGACACTAAAAGGGGAATTTGGGAGAAGAACTTGGGTGGCAAAGAGGAAGAAACTCTTCATTTCGAGTTTCTTTTGCAAGTATATGAGTGCCTTTTACGGATTTTATAAATGGGACAATATGAAATATACTACAAATATAAATAGGGCTCCAGCAGAAAATGTACTTCCTTAAGACTGAAGTTGTAGCTTTAGCAAGTTTATTAGATTTTAATACAACCTGTAATAAAATAATTTGCCTAAACCTTAGGCTAAGTTAATGAAAAGCTATAGAACACTGGGATTTGCAAAGAGTGGAAATTAGAGTAAATATCCCTCCGTGTAAATTTAGGATCTATTGTTTTTTACATCTAGGAAAAAAAAAAAAAAAAAAAAAAAAAAAATTTTTTTTTAAATCAAGAAAAAAAAAAAAAAAAAAAAGAAGAAAATTTATTTCAAGGATAGGAAAGCCAACAGTGCTCTCTAATTTAGTCTTTGGTTTGACAAAGAATGTGCAGTCATGATAGATACAGGTTAACTCCTTCCAGAAATGAAGATGTATTAAGAATGCCTTTTATGTTGTCATAGGTGTTGCCTAATGCACTGAGGTACCTTGCTCACTGATAAATTGCAGCTTAACTATTTATTTAGTAGGACCTGAGGGGTCTGTTTAGATGGCGGTTTCTCAAGCCAAATCCTCTCTGTGGTTAGTACACACACTGAAATTGCTTCCTAAGCAGTGGAAGGCCCGTCCTCCTACAGCTAAGAAAATACTTAATAGCTGTGCTAGTAGAATAGTACCTGAAAATATTATTAAAAGGAGAAGAATCTTGTTTCAGGAAAATAGCACGACTGTGTTGTGTATGCTGAGGAAAAGCATTAGGTACTCTTCCTGGGAATGCCTTTCACAAGTAGAGCAAACACTTTGCTGTTAGCAGGTGGAGCAAAGCAGATATTAAAATTCATAGCTGTATTCTGCCATTGGACCTTCTAAATCTAAATATTGCCATGATTCACCAACAAGGTAATATTTAGATTTTGAGGCGGCAAGCACAAGGAGAACTCAAAACTTCTTTAACAGTAAGCCTAAATGTTACAGCAGTTCTTAGAAGGCAAAAAGATACTGAGAATCCTGAACTGCAGCTGCGAAAGCTGAGTGGAATCTGGGTGCAGCTTTGCTGAAGAAGTATGAGGGTTTTCAGGGTGTAAGTACAGAGCTTCTAGGCACAATATTAATGGTTTCTGTTGCTTGAGTATGAAAATAATTTTCTTCAACGTCTGTGTCTTAAAACCTGGGGAAATCACAGAAATGCCTGACCCAGACACTGTTGAAATTCTGACAATACAATCAAGCATGTTTTCATCTGTGAGTAAAGAAAAAAAAAAAGTGATCATTTTAATTCAGAGCCACATTTTTTTTTTTATATATCCATGGGGTTTGTGCCTTAAAGTGCTGTTGTTTTTCCCGCTAGCCAGCATCTCCAATACAAGGATATAATGGCACAGTTATAAAATTTTTATTTCATGAGAAATTATTTTCTAGGGTTTTTTCCCATCCCCCTGCAGAGATAATTTTTCAAACAGCCCAAGAAAGCATCTCCAACTTGATAGAATATGTAAGCCATCACTTCCAAGAAGAATGTTTTAGTACTTTGGCTAACTAGATGCTCAAGACCTACATCCGCTAAACAAGGATGTTCATGTAAACTCAGGGCTCTGCTACGTCTCTGCCAGAAAAAAATAACCATCATCTGTTTCAGGCAGAATTGCCCACTTAGGCTGAAATGCAGATTACTATCCTTGTAGTCCACTATCTCAGCCAAGAGACTTGTCCTAATGCTTTATAGGCGCAACTTTCAATTGTCGGTTGATACTGCAATGGAGAGAACAATTATTTTGTAGTACTCATAACAGAACTTAAGACGGTGCATATACTTCCATTTTGTTTTAATGGAAGAACATGCTTTGGTAAAATTCTCATTTGTTAATGAATGTTTTCACCTTCTCAAGTAATGTGTGTATATATATATATATATAGTAATTCATGTCTAAATATGTGTATATATTTGTACATGCATGTACGTATATACACATACATGAATTATTATATATACACACACGTGTGTGTGTGTGTATGTGTGTATATGAATTTATTTACTAAATTTGTTTTCTCAGGATTTCAGAACCCATTGATCACCCTAGTGAACTTTCATTTAGTCTCTCTGTTGAGTTAGAAGTATAAAATTTCATGTTTAGCTAATTCAGATTGTTTTTAAAGATATGTAGCACATTCAGAGTTCAGGGTTTTTTCACTCTAAATTACAAAGAAACAGTTACTGGTGGATTGGATACCAGTGTAAATGCATGCTGGATTAAGAGTTCATATGTTGACAAATCAGCAGCCCTCCCATGCACTGGTAGGACAATTTTGGGTAATCAGTCTTGCCTTCCACTTTGCATGTGGGGCAAGCAGTAAACTTTTTTATTATCCCCATTTTCAATTTATGTCATTTTTGTCATCTCTGTGTTTGATTTTCTGTATTGTCATCTAAGATTATTTTAGATTAAATAAACTTTTTTTCAAATAAACTTTCTTTTTCATTCACCTTGCTGTCACAGGCTTAGAATTAATCTTACTGTATATATCTCCAGCTTATTTAAAGATACTATCTTGTATTCTTTTCATTTTATTGTATTGACCTGTTTACCTTTTTATCTAAGTTTGCAGTGTTTATACTGTGAAAAAGTCTTCAGAGACAAAACCACACTTAAAGATCACATGAGAAAGAAGCAGCATCGCAGAATCAATGCCAAAAACAAAGAATATGACAAATTTTACATCATTAATTACTTGGTAAGTGGTTCCATGAATAATTAGTAAATTGACTAAAGAGATACATACAATATCTTAGTAAAAGTGAATAATTCCAAACCAGCAATTAGTACAAAGGTCAAAAATCAAGTGAAGGACTCTTAAGAAATATGCTCATTTATGGTATGATATTCTGGATAGTTGTTAAACTAAGGAATAGTAAACATCTGTTGTTGAGAATTGATTTTGAGAGGCGCAAGGATGCGGCTTGAAGAGATGCTAATCATCATGTCATTAGTGCTCAGTCTCTGCTTTAGTAACCAGAAGGGAAAATTAAATAGCATAATGAAGTAAATGGAGGTCTAACTTGAATGCTATTGGCTTTGAGCTTGTTTTCTACAAACCTTAAGCTGGAAGGGCTCTTCAGAGTATAAATTAACTGCAGAAGAGGAAAATGAAAGATGCATAGATGACAGAAAAAGTAAGTGTTAATTTCTAGCCTCCAGGTAGCTGCATGTTGCTAGGTATTAATATTTTTTTTCTCTCAGACCTTTGAGAGTGTGTATGCATGTGTGTGTAACAGATTTTCACTTCACTTGCTATCTTCAACTCGGGAATATGGAGCTGCTTCCAAAGCTGCTACATTCTGTCTCAGAAATATTTCACCTGAACTAGTCTTTGTGCTGGTGTTAATACGGATGTCAATGTCCAGGTTATAAATAGGCATCCTTGACTGGCTTACCTACTCTTTTCCCTTGAATTTATCTCACTGGGTTTTACTCTTAATACTAAGAACAAAAAGTTGTATGGTTAATTCTCTGCCAAGTCCATTCTACCCAAGATGGAGTGAATTCCGTCTATGATCTTGTATATTTTCCTCCCAAAGATCAATGATCCGAAGCCTATATTTTCTTTTCTAGATATTCAAATATCACTGGTTTAGAGACTGACCTATACGTGCTGCACTGTGGGGAAAAAGTTAAAAAGTTTTGCAAAGTAGATATTGTCAGCTCCTCAAAAGAACTGAGCATTCAATCCTTTCTTGCAAGTTAACAGACTTGCATTTAACATTGTAATTGTTCTAAGTGATTTTAATAGTTTCATTCTTCTCTGCTAGTCCTGCAGGTAATCTTATCTTTTCAGAAGTTCACATCTTCTTTAAATTACCTTTTGTGTCTAATTTCCATTAATTGTTCAGGTTTGAATCTATCCTGGCTTTGATCAGGAAATTGATCTAGATGACTACCCAGGAGCACAGAGAACCATGTAATACTCCTTCGGAAATTTTAGACGCATAGAATCATAGAATCATAGAATGGTTAGAGTTGGAAAGGACCTTAAAGATCATCGAGTTCCAAGCCCCCTGCCATGGGCAGGGACACCTCCCACTAGACCAGGTTGCTCAAAGCCCCATCCAGCCTGGCCTTAAACACTTCCAGGGATGCAGCATCCACAATGTCTCTGGGAAACCTGTTCCAGTGTCTCACCACCATCACAGGAAAGAATTTCTTCCTAATATCTAATCTAAGTCTCCCCTCTTCCAATTTAAAACCATTACCCCTTTTCCTATCACTACACTTCCTG
>VZRU01004776.1:318407-372767 GCA_013398155.1 Pedionomus torquatus
TGCCTGGGATTGCCACATCCCAGGTGCAGGACCTTGCACTTGGCTTGGTTGAACCTCATGCGATTTGTACTAGCACACCTCTCAAGCCTATCCAGGTCCCTCTGGATGACATTGCCTCCCTCCATGCAGGGAGATCATCAGATCAGTGCAGACACGTGTAAGATCAGTGCACGGAGGCTGTGTCATGTTAATAAGCAGAATATGCCAAAGTAAATATAGCAACAAGACTAGTATTTGTGTACCTAACTCTTTTCCCACTCTCTCAAGTTGCTCCAAAACTGGTGGCCTTATCCATGGTGTCTGCTGAGAATGATCTGTGGCCTGTACACTTCCTGAGCCATGTCCAAGCATTGTCTGCGTGGTGCTGCTGACACAAACTGTTAAACACTATGGTCAATCACAGGAGAGTGCTCAAGTCAGGGCCTTGATCCTCTTTAGTTTTTGGTGGTATTCTGGGTAGGACTTTGCAGAGTGACTTCTTATGCCTGCCTGAACCAATTCAGGTATTGATCACTTAGCAGCATCACTAAGAGATGTAGTTTTCAGGTCGTTGCTATTACAGACAAAACATGATAGATAAAATTCAAATAAGATATGTCAAACCACAAAAATGCTTAAAATTGTATGTGGGCATCTGTACGTGCAAGGTTTGTACTACTGTTCTGTCAGTGCTTCTTCTGGGACATACTCTGAATGATCACAATTCTTTGTCTGGCTCTATATGTTCTGCTACCACCCCGTTTTCTTTCCACAAATTTTCAATTGCCTCTCACTACATTCTACCCAGTGGACTGTTTCTGCTCAGTCTTTCTGATCCTTCTGACTTTTCTTATTTTAAAGAATTTTTTTTTTAATAAAGGATTAAAAACAGACTAAAACCTCTGTCTTAAACAGTTATACAATAGTTTGCTATAAAAAGGTGTATTTACACACTGAGGTAGCATGAGTTTACATTTTTCTTTGACATGAAACTGTTAGGATAGTTCCTATGTAGTAAAAAGTGTTTGCTTTCCAAAGAGTCTTTGGTAAACCCTTTATTTTTGCACAAAGAAGAAAAAGATTAAAGGGAAGAACTGTAATGTAGTCTACAGTAGAATATATTAATGTGATAGACTCAGCTTAAAAAAAATCCTATATTCCATGAATTCTACATGTTATGCAAGGTCTACTTTCTGTAATGACTTGATGTAGAGATTTTGTTTCCTCTCCCCCACAATTTCCCTCACAATTACTAGAGGATTTTTTTAAAGTATCTACTATATGCTTTACTGACTTATCAATAAGGCTTAAAGATCTGTGCTTTGCATTGCTCTAAGTGTCCAAGGGAATTATGCAATTTCACAGACACAGAAATTTATTGGATATCTTATCTGAAATGACTGATATACTGTTTGAAAATTTACTACTGAATTCATCTTGACCTAAAGATGTAGGTATACAGTTTATCTATTTTTTTTATGTTTTCACAGAAAAGTTTGAATTTTGAGTATGTAATAAAGGTCTTTCTGTGCCAGTTTGATCAAATTTGTTTTCATCCTAAAGAGACTATAAGACTAAGTGGGTCTTTAATGATAAACATCGATATTATTACAGTCTTATCCTCCTTACTTTTAGGATGTAAAGCTTTTCTATCAGCAACTGGATCTTAAGCTATTTAATTGGATAGTTCTTTAGTGCAACCATCTCACAGACATTAATGTCCTTTTTTTTTTTTTTATAATTTTCCATTACATATTATCTCCACCAAGCACAGTGTAAAATAGTCTTATTAAGCTGGAACTGGCAGTTTCCTTTATTTTGTGGCTTTTGTACTGAGAGGCTTTAAAGGCTTTTTGTTCAGATGTCCAGAGAATGTCTGTTGAATTGCCTCATGATCTTCTGGCCAGTTCTTGCTTGTGTTTTTAAGCTGATGGCAGAGCTCCCATTGATTTCATTTAGACTTGCCTGCCACCTTCCTTTCCATCCATTCTGCTTTTTCCTTCACTTGAGTTTTTTGTGCAGTTGTAAGAATCCGTTTTCATAACATGAGTTATGTTTTATGTCTTTGTGTTGATAATTCCCTCCCTTGAATTTCCTATTTGGTGTAGCAATGAGTAAGATAAGTACAAATTCCTTTTGGTGTTCTGCTACTTTCTATGGCTTCTGTCATGACCTACAAGCTGCTTTGTTTTATCTGCCCCCCTGTATTATTGATATGGTCTGTTGTTCGCAGGTTAGTGTTAAGAGTATTGCACGTGATCTTTAGTAGGAGTGGAAGCTTTCTTTCTCATGTGTGTGTTTAACAGATTTCTTTCATAAGCAAGTATCAAAAGTTTGTTATTAGATAGTTCCATTGATTAGAGTGGAAGTTTTGCAATTATGCTAATTACTTGAAAGGCAGTGGGGTCCCTTCCCCAGTGGATTTAGAGATCTTTTGTCAGTATTGTATAAGTATGGAACATGATACCAACCCTGTTCAGAAAGGCTTGAAGTACAAATTAAAGGAACAACTGATAGTAAAGGGTGAAGAACTGAGCAATAAGGCATCCAAGATCTATACGTAGGTTACATTGTTCTTCTTTTCTCCAGAAAAACTTCCAGCCTGTTTTTCTTGTTTCTCTGCCTGTATTGGATTGTGGCCCCATGACTCACCTTGCACAAAGAGCCAAGTAAAAATGGAGAGGGAATAATTTAGTAGTCTGTAAGTGCCTGCTGGAGACCATAAAAGAACAGAAAGCAATATTAAAACTCTTATTCCCAGCCCAAGGAGCTGAGGTGGACCCAGACTGACAGGACCTTTCCTTCTGTGTTCATGTGATTGTTATCAGCAGCACTTTAAGTGTAAAGTGTAGGAAGTGCAGATACTTATTTTTAAATTGACTAATGGCATATATCTATAGTAAGGTAACATCCCTATAATGAATTGCTTATGACTAAGTTAGGTGGCTGGTTACTTACTAGAAAATTTGATTCATAAAGCCTTTACTTTTCCTCAAAGATAAAAAAGATATTTTCTCCTTATTGCCAAGCCTTAAATCATCATTATTATCTGTTGGGGATTGGAGAAAGAATGTTTTGTTGTTGGGGTTACTATTTATATTTAGCCTGTTTTGACTTACTCAGTGTATATTTTGTAAAATAGTAAAGGAAGACCTTTTATCAGTTGGTGATAGTTCAAGACTTGATAAAATCCCCCAAATGAGGAAACGCTCTGTGTTAAAATTCACCTGATGTATATTAACTATTGTTGGGGTAAGACCATCTCTTCTAAAACATCTTGAGCTCTGCAGCAATAGTGAGCAATTCCGATAATCACAGTAAGGCAGGTGAGAAGGATGAGAGGAGATTTGCAGGGGAAAGCAGCATCTGTTTGGAGCTTCTGAGCTCCACGGGCCTGGAACTACATTTGCATATAGTTCAGTAACTGCTCTTTTGGGAAAACTGCTTGAGAAACCAGCTGCTGTTTCTGGTTTCTCCCATCTCAGCACTTCTTCTCAAGTTAAGGTATGTTCCCTCCGTGAAGTACACAAACCTTCTCCCTGTAGAACCCTTAAAACTGTGCTCAGGTTGAGGAGATAAATTGCCCATGAGTCAATTAATCACTGTGCATTTAGACTTAATTTTGGAAGAGGAAATCAAGCCACCCACATTTGCATACTCCCCTCACTTTTCTGTAGGAACCTTCTCTCTGTGAGGTACACAGGAAGTATTTTTTTTTTAAAAAATTTGTTTTCCTTGGATACATAGCAAGGCCTGCAGCTTTTTAAATTATGTGTCTTCTACTGTTTAAACTATTAATAATGTCAAATCTATTTTTTTCTCTGATTTTGTTAAGAATTTCTTGATAGTCTCTAGAGATGATTGCTGGGAGCTCTTACATCTTGGATGAAAGAGCAAGGGAAGCTGAATACTTAACAAAGATGCCCTGGGTCCCAGATGCCCATCAAGCTGTAGAATTGAAAAAATGTTTTTTAAAAAAAGAAAATTTAAAAACTGAAAGAACTTTAAGAATGTTTCGAAGAACTCTTTCCACCTGAATTGCTCTGCTTCAGTCTCTTGGCGCTTTCATCACCGCATGCCTGGTTACCCATTCACCATGCAATTTTCCAGTGATACAAGACCTGATTAGCTTTTCCCTTTTTTTTCCTCCTCTGAATATAAATAGATGACTGAAAGAGAGACCTCTTCCAACATCCCTCTCTGTGTTCTTCACAGAAATGCCAGAAAGAAAGAGCAACAGTAACAAAGCTTGTGCCTTTTACCTTTAATTAAAAGGTGAAGCTTAATACTGGCTGCTGTTTCAAACAAACTCTTTTGTGCACATGTACTTTAAGCTGGTAAGGGGGAAGATTGTGAGAATTTATCTTCATTTTGCGGTGGTTGTGAGCTGCTATCCTCTCATTAAGGTGTTAACATTAACAGCCATAGGAAACTAGTGTGCAGCTGGGAGAACATGTGGTGAGAGGTGTTAATGGCTTCATGTTATCTCACAGTAATGGTGATGTTAATGAGTCTCCCCTGTAACTCAGAGAGTTTACTCACTACCATGTAGCACCACTGAATTAATTACTGAATTTTCATTCTGTAATACATGGTGACATTATGTTTAGAGCTCTCTAGAGACATTTGTTTATCGTTTACCTGATAGACACTAACAGCTTTGAAAATTCTCATTAAATTGTTAAATGATGGATATCTTTTTCTTTTTTTTTCCAAACAACCATAAAGGCAATAATGACACTTGTTACGAAGGGTATTATTAAATATATTTATTAGAGGGAATATTTGAATGAAATAAATGAAAGAATAATCTTTTTATTAGCCACCTTTTTTTTTTAATGGAGACAAGATTGGCAGCTATGATCTTTGTGAATCCTTCACAACCATCAAAAGTATGAATTCAAAAATACTATTTTAGTTTCTGGGTAGTTTGCTCTCATTTATTTTTAAAAGCAGGAAGAATCAGAGGAAAGAAAAACACTGACTGAAGATCACTGCTGGTATTTCAGTAGAGTGCTTCAGCTTTTCATTGCCTGTTATTTATATCACAGTCATGCTGAGAGTGCTTGCCATTGTGCTGAACACTGCACAAATGTATTGTGATATAGTTTGTGCTGAAGGTCTTTAAGCTATAAATAAACAACACAAAAAAGTAAAAGGAAGAGTAGAACACCATGAATAGATGTGCTTACATTCATGTCTGAGAAGGGGATGGAAGAGAAACTGAAGTCTGGCTCAGAGTTCTATGCCCTGGCTCATCCTGCCCATCTGGAGTACTCTCTAGCAAGGTTTACACCATGTGTTTTTACTGACATAAAACCTTGTAGAAGGTTCAAGTGCTGCCTGGTGTAGCTGTGCCAGCCAAAGCCTCAGATGTGATAGCTGCATTGTTTAAGCTGTATATGGTGCACGAAGAGCAAGTGTGGTGGCAAACTCAAGGCAGTGACAACATACCCACCTCAGGAACATCTTGGTGGTGTTGCAGGAGTCCAGTTTGGTTGGATCCTCTTCTTAAAAGCTCTGTGCCAAATCACCTTCTTTCCAGACATAGGGTGGGGAATGCTCCATTAAAAGACAAAACAAACTGTTCTTTTAAAAATTACTACTAAACCGGTGTTGTGTGACTACTTTTAACTCCCAGAAAATAATCCAGACTAAGGTGTTGATTGTTGCAGATTTCAGGGGTTTATCCTGTTGGTATATAAAATGGGATGAGAATTGGGAATATTTTTTTTTCTTTTTCTTTTTTTCTCCCCAGGAATTTGGAAAGTCCTGGGAGGAAGTGCAGTCAGAGGATGACCGGGAATTGCTTTGTAACCTAGAAGAGTAAGAGTTACTTATGTGGCCATTTGAAAGATTTGCAAGACCATTATTACTGAAAGTAGTTTGAAGGAAAATGCTGCTGTGCATAGTTAGTACACAGTTAAAATTCATTTAAGTCAGTCAAATCAACTCCAAATTGTTCTCATCAAAAACACTTCTCCACGACAAGGGCTCTAAATTTCATATTTCAACCACAAGCCTATTTTTCATTTGCCTTTTGAGCGAAACGGGTTTTTTCACTTGTGTACTAAAAACCAGTTCAATGAGTTTTGCTAAAATTTAAAAATCAAAAGTAAGCATCAAAAATGTCAGCATAAAAAAAAATGGTATGAAAAAGTCTGATAACAGGATTTCAAAGGAAACTTTCAACAGTACTGACTAAGGACAACATCCACCTCTCCTCTGCATTCTTCTGTAATCCAGGCCCTCAGAGCACTGCAGAGGTGGCTCCTTGGCCATAAAGAATTGAATGAGAAGGACTTAATTTGTGAGTAAGAGGGCCCCTGACCTTCCTGGTTCTGTCTGTGACTTGAGCTTAATTTTGCTTGATTATACTTGGTTGCAATTATATTTCTGTCTCTTGGCAGTATTGGAGTTCTTGGTAAAGTATTTTCTGTGTGCCTGTCTAAACATAGCATAAATTAGTGTCTCTTTCAGGAATAATAATATTTGATAAGCAAATAACACTTAGAGTGAACTCTGCCTGATGCTAAGGTCTTTGGCTGGTATATTGAAAGATTAGAAAGGTATAAGAACTTTAAAAGACCTTATAAAAATAAACACTGAATGCAGCATTTGATGAATTGCCAAACTGGATAGAAATTCAAGTTAAGGTCCTACTGGGTAGTGCAGGCAAATTCAAGTAGGACTTATCTGCCTGTCTGCACAGTAGGACAGGCAGTCTTACTGTGCCTGTCTTACTATCTAACTTTAAATAATAAGTGCTTAATTATTCTTGAAATTATAGGTTTTTCAGCCTGTAAGCCAGATTCTAATAATTTATCCAGCTATAAATCCACACTCCCTTCCACCCGTTTAAATAATTCAATTTCTCTGGATTTATCAGGTTCTAGGGCTGCAAATAGAGGATCTAAAGTGCCCTTTTACAAGTGTCTCTTCTATTTTCTACAATTAAATTAATCTTTTTGACTCTTAATTGTAAGAGACTGGTCTGACTGGGAGGAGCATCCCGTGTGTGCAGTTTGCCTGTTCTGTGAACAACAAGCAGACACCACAGAAAAATTGTATCTTCACATGCAGGTAAGACTTCTTTTAAATATCAGTTCTTTCATCACTTTGAAATGAAGAAGTAAGATTGTAAAGATCTGTGTTAAGACCAAATCAACTGCTGCATTAGAATGCCCTCTCTAGAGCAGAACTAAAGCACTCCATGCATTACCAGCAGCTCTTCTCTAAAATGTGCAGAGGAGTCAAGTTGCAGATTGAGAGCATGGCTAGCTATTAATTGTCTGTACAGACTGGTACGAACAATAAACATGTAACATCTTGATCAATCATCTTGACTTAATTTAACTTGATTTAATACATTTGATGCTTAGCATCTGTGCTTCAGTTTTAGTACACTATTTAACAGTCGCAGTTTAAAAGAATACGAAAGTTTCTTCTGAAACAAAACTTCTGGGGGTTTGTTTCATGTATGTGTTTGTGTTTGCATGTCTATATGCATAAGTCTTTATCAATCTATGAAAAGCTGAGGTGTTTTTAACTTGGAATAGTAGAAGCAGTGGAAATAAGATATTTTATTCTTTCCTTTTTTTCTTTTCCGTTCCAGAAATCACATGGATTTGACTTTCCTAAAATAAAGTCAGAGCATGGTGAGTAAGAGATGCTGTAATTGTCAGCATTTACCAGTAGTATGGAGAAAACCACATCATAAGAATAGTGGAAAACAACTGTATCAACTTGATTTTTTGTCCGGACATTTAACTTTTCCATTATGGAAACTGTTTCTGTCAGCTTGCAAAAGAACACCAAGAATGCTTTATTTTTCTGGAACTGTTGTTAGTGCTAAGGTTGTGTGATATTTTGTCTAAAACCATTTGAAGGATTCTTTTGCAGAGTAGCTTCTACAAATACTCACTCTGAGTCCCAGCCCTGGCTGCTGGAGCCTTGGAATAATAATAATAACAAAAACAACAACAACAATCACTGTTGGTTGGTGTTAAGACTTGCTTGCAAGGTAGAAGGCCGTGCTTTAAGCTCTGTTTGGCCAATGTTTCCTTGCTCCCAAAGACTGAGAGGAAGCAAGATGTTTGCAATCTTTACATTAAAAGAAGTGCTAGTTCCCCTGCAGCTATGAAGAAGCATTTGTTCAGTTAATTTGCTAAATTAAAGCAGTCAGGCAATGCTGGTCTCCAGTAAACCCTTATCAATCTTTATGCCTAATCCAAGAAAGCATTTGTAAACTAAGTCTCTCATTCCTCGAGTGCCTGTTTGCTACCATCTCTCTCAGGTCTGAACTTCTATCAGCAAGTAAAGCTAGTGAACTTCATCAGAAGAGAAATCCATCATTGTCGTTGTTACAACTGCCAGGAGAAACTTCAGTCTAAAGAAGAATTGATAAGTCATATGGAAGAGACCAAACACATTACATTCCTGCCCGCAAGGTCTACATGGGATCAACCACAGTAAGGGCACACATGTTTCTTCCAGCATTTATACTGTTACTTGATAATGTCTGTAAAACAGTAAGTTGAAACTTTTGGGTTTTGCCAGTGGAACAGTGCCCTCAGCTCCCCAGATGAAATAATAAATGGTCTCAAAACTACTCAGAATTATAAGTCTTGTACCGTCTGAAGCTAAAATGAACATGTGATACTGTTCTTCTAGTTGCATCCAGGATGCATTATCCCCGAAAACTGTGTCTGCACTGTCAGGTCAGTATGCTAGAGAAGTTTATTGTTGCCAAATTGTCTTTTGCAGTTGTGCAGTGAACAGTGAAAGGCATATGTGGTGCACACAGAGCCCTTTCCCTCCTGGTGGAACCAAGGTTGAATCTGTGCACCAGAGTGACATCTCAAATGCCCCATTTGTGGGCACGAGATTCTTCCAGCCATTAGCTCTCTAGACAGATGAAGATCATGCCTGGAATGGGCATCTGGCATGTATTACCTTGCTAGTAAAGATACAGCCCGTAGAATATCTCTGGGGATATAGTTCTAGAAACAAACAAAACCCCTTCTTTTGCACATCTAATATAGATATATGCATAATGTCTACCTCACTGTAAGCATCAAAACAAGTTGCTTGTTTCCATTTTCTCCATAACAAATAGAGAGTAAAACATAGCACTAATTCAGGTTGTAAGTAGGTTGAATAGGTGTGGGAGATGATGCCACGGGTGGTAAAAAAACCCTAAGACATCTTAGTTCAGCATTTTTTGTGGGACAAATCCAGATCTGTGGCTTCAATTGTGGCAACATACGGGTGAAGAAATTGGGGGAAGGACTTGTCTGTTGCCAGCTTTTCTGTATTACTCTTCTAAGATGTACATCCCAGTTGATTTTTTGAGTGTGCTCATTCCAGATAACTGTATTTGTTGAGTTTCTTTCCAAACTTTCTCATTTTTCCTTTTTTAAAATCTAATTTCATAAAATGTGCTCTGCCTCTTTCAGACAAAATATTCGACTGTCTAGTAATTATGGCTTGTTGCTTTCAGGTATTATTTCCCTACCTATGAAAATGATACACTCCTGTGCACGCTGTCAGACAGTGAAGATCTGATAACTGAGGATCAAAGTGAAGATATCCCTGTTGTAAGTGAAGATATATCCAATCTAAAAGCTCTCAAACAGAGCAGTGTTTTAAACCAGCTCCTCCATGAAGAGAAAAAGAGTCAGGAGAAATTTTGACCTTGAATTACAGTTGCTGACCTGTGAGAGTTTCTTCTGCAAGACAAAAAAAATACATTTCTTTCACTGATATTGGAATACAGTCTAACTTATAAATGTTATCACTGGGGAAATACTACATGAATGGGAAAACTAAATAAAATGCAAGTGTCCATGTTTTTGGTTTATCTTCCTTTAAATTCTAGTTTTATTTTAAAATTAAATGCTGGATTTTGGCTCTCCAAAAAACTTTTACTATTCTTTACAAATAGGATTTTTCATCTTTTTTTTTNGGACACATCAGAATCGGAGTTCTATTTTAAAGCCACCTTGTGAAAGGCACAAACACTTGAGGCAATGTGTCTTGATATATGAGGCAATGGGTGAATCTTCTCTGTCTTGTTGCTGTCAGCATACGGAAAAGAGCCTTAATTCTTGGTCTGTTACATAATGCAAATTTTGCTGGTTTTAACCTTAGGCCTTCTTCAAAGGTCTTCTAATAATATCTTTATTATTCATCATCAGTACATAAGATATATGGTGCCTGTTCTGAAAACTGGCTCAGAAACAGTGGTAAAGCCCATGGATATCTGACTGCATGGAAAGATGCCAATCCAAAGCCTAAAAAAGCTTAGGAACAATTGCAATCTCAGTTGTATCAAAGATCCAAAGAATTCAAAGTAGACTTCTTGTATGGTCATGAACTGAGATGCAAAAGAAATTACTTAGGGGATTGCAGACACATAAATCCAAATTAAATCCTCAAAATCTCAACTCAATTGTCCATTAAAGTTGCCATATTTCCTTTAATGAACTTTAAGGTTCCCAAAGTAACAGGTGGTCTTCAGCATGTACAGAAATCACTTCAGTCTTGATAAGGCAAAGCAGCTCAGAGCACAGGTCCTGCTAGGATAATCCAAACTAGGTATTCCTGCCTCTCTTTCTCCTATGAAATCTTAAGTAGTTCCAGAGTTCAGGTTTTGCTTTGCATAATATGTATAACCACTTTCAAAATTGGCAGCACATTCTTTTATTTCTTTAGGTCAGTGTTAGAGCACTTGTTCAAACTATGGGAGTCTTGGCTCAGTGCCCCTCCTCAGTGTCTGGGAAGATTCAAAGCTGATTTGCAGAGCAATCATTGCCCTAAAAAGATTGCTGCCAACAAGAGTTGTTATTTGTTGTTATAGGGTGATTGAGAATTATGTACCAGTCCCCAGGAGCAGGAGCTAAAGTTCAAATCTTTACCTGTGTTCTGCTAAGCTTCTGTATGCAGCCTAATTCATCCTGCAATTCTTTTAATTTGCATTGAACTTGCTTTCTCCTGGACTGGCATCACCCAGCACCCTGTAGCACCTCTCTTTACTTCCCCTTTCTTATTTTCTTTTGGGCCCATGTGCTCTGGAGATAAGTTAGAACAACAGGACGCTGAACAGGTACTGAGGAAGACAGATCAGCCACTTAATTGCACCATGAAACAGAGGCAGAAGCAATATCTGACTCTGTCAAGAGGAAAGGGGATAGAGGTGGTTCAGCAGGTGCTGAGAATACAGATGAAAGAAGGTGTGGTCATATGTCTGCATTGGCTTTGATTAATCAGGCAAAAAGTTTAGGAGGAACAACCCCTGTATTTTTAAACTAGAATCTGACGATCTTAAATAAGCTATAGTTGGTAGTTCTTGCATTTGTAAATTTCTTCGTTTCATGCAGTAATCGTAATGGCTGTTGCTGTCTATTATTTTTTTTTTTCCCTCTTTAGTAATTTTCTTCCTAAGCAGTTATTTTCTTCCTAAATTAGAAATTGATTCCAGTCTTAGCTTTTCAGTCAGATATTTAGCTGAGGTGAGAAGAAGAGTTGACAGGGTTTACATTAGTGATAAGTGTGTTGAGCAATGGAAAAAATCAGCAAGAGAACTATGGCTAAATCAGCAGCACATGAATGTGTTTTATAGCAAGCCCATCTCAGAAGGGCACATCAAGGGAAAGATAAAATTTTATTGATATATCATAAAGTGAAATTGCAAAACATTTCCTAATCATGAGGAATGTTGATGCTGAGTCACTCAAATCCCTACAAAATTAAATCAAGAATGTTAATGTCAGCAATATAGGATGACTGCTGTTCCTGGTTCTAACAGAAATTTGAGACAGCAATTTATCAGTGTAGAATTAAGATAATATCTTGAGGGAAATTGTATAAATAACATGGATTGATATTCTTTTTCAAATAAAGAGGAGACGGTACTTAGGAAAAATTTATCAGTGGTGTATAGTGTTCACTGAAAATACAAGAAACATGAGACGTCAGATTAGGGTTGATCTTGTTGCTTCAAATATGAACAGCAAGGAACAAAGTAGGTTTAGAGTATCTGTAAGTTCACAGAGACAGTTGGGGTACAGTTTCTAGAGTAAAAATCAAACATCTTTGTTTAGCAGAATGATGCTTCTAATGGACATTTTATACTGTATTTGTTTGTATAATGGCCACAATTTTCCCTAGACATTCTTGTCCTTTATCTAAAGCAAAGCCAGCATCAGTGTCTGTTTTAAAACTGAAATTACCTTTTTGTCACAAGTAGAAAACACAGTTATGACTGCATACAGTGTATAAGCTCAGCTAATAGATGAGCAAATACGTTCTTCTAACAAAATAGCATTTTTGGAAGCGTTACAACAAAAACAGTGTTGCCGTAAGTCATGGAATGCACAGAGTTAGTGTTTGGCAAATGCTCTTGAGAGAGTCAGATCAGGAGAATGAGTGGGGCTAAGTGGAATGAAAAAAGGTACACTATTTTAAGTCCAATGCGCATTTTGTACTATAGTATTTCCTCTTAGCCAAGATCTTGAGTCCTTGTATGCACTCACTTCGCTTTATCTGTAGTGTTAGCCTTGTTTAGAAGGACCTGGGGAAAAGGAGGAAAAGGCTTGTATCCTGATGACCAGAAATTCCTCCTGTCCTTTTTACAAATACTTAATTATGTCTTTGATACTCCTCCACACACCATTTATTCTGACAATTCTGTGCAGACTTAATGAGCTAATGGTTGTTGACTTTCATTTAACTGATTGTTGTTTCTGTATTACATTTGTCTGGCATGCTGTGAGAGAGCTGTCAGTGTTGCTCTCGGCTGGCTAAATGGCAACCGATGGGTGAAACACCACAGTAAGTCTCTGGAAAGTCTGTCTGCTATTGTCATCATTCAGGGCCATCACTGCTTCTGAATTCTGGTTAGATCTCTATTATTGAGTGGGATGTTTGGTACCGTGTCTCTCTCTCTCCCATTTTACTGCATGCTTGACCTAAATCTGACATGAGAAACTGAACTGTGAACAGAAGTACAGTCACTTTCTTCCAAAGTTACCAGTCTCTGTGCTCAAATTCAAGTCCAGAGCAGACACTGGACATAGTTCTTGGCAACATCTATCATCCACTGCCATCAAGCAGTAGCAAATTTCACAGCTTTGCTTATGACTTGCTACTGTATTTGCATTATTGTAATTTTATTTAGATGGATACAAAGGCAAAGAAGAATCAGGACCCTGGAGAAAAGCTTTTGCAAGGCAAAATGAAAAGTACTTTGTTTTCCCCAGGAGCTTCTGTTAAGTCATGATGCTTTCTGGGGTTTAGTTACAATAGTCTGACTAAAATGTCAATGGTCAAATTGTGCCCTCATTTATCTCTGCCAGGTACATCAAACTTGGTTAGATAACAACTGTCACATGGAACGAGTATTTTGTAACCTTGGAATGAGTTACTGCTTCCATGTAATAGTTATTAGAATCAGCTGCTACAGTACTACTGCACTACTAGACTACTACTAGTAGTCCATTAACTACTAGAACTACTACGCTGTTACTAGGGGTAACAGTGTGTGTATGAAGAACCTAGTTCATGTAAAATTCATTCCCTCTCTTCATGAACACTGAATATGCTGTTGTCCCCAGTGTTTGTGGTTTTTTTTCCTATTGGAAGTTTTCTGCTACTAATTCACACAATTTGAAATTTTTAGTTGCTTCTTGAATTTGATATTACAGCTTTTCCCAGACTCTGGCTCATGAAGATACAAATAAGGTAACTCTTTTAGAAACTGCCATGTAACCCCGTGGTTGAACCCACATTTGGTATGTTACATCCCTGACAAATTCACTCTCCCCATAGGAAGAGCAGGGCAATTTGGGGTATTTACAACTAAAAATACATCAGTTGTCATCCCAGGTTTTTCATTCGTATCTTAAATTTTTTTGGCTTGTAAGCATTTTGGGTCAAGAACTATTTTTTTTCTTTTTTAAAATTTTATTTTGAGCATTTGGCATGCATAGCTTAAGCAGGTTGAGACCAGCAGGCACTATTACAACACAAAGTAGTGACATTGTAATGACATCCCCCAAAAAATAGCTGCGGTTCATGGTGATGAATTTAACCTGGCTCTTGACATAAATTATAATAGTCTTTGTACCAACTCATCACAGAAGAAAGCATTAGACAGCACTTAAAATGGCATGTATCCCCTCAGGGTGCCTTTGCAAAGGAAAGAGTTTGTAGCTCTGCACAAAACTGGGACTGAAAAGACCCCAACGAAATGTGTCACTTCTTCTGGCAGCTTGTATCCTTCAGTGCCAGCGTAAACCAGGAAGCCAAAACACAAGGATTTAGGTGTGAATTCAGACTAGAGGGGTTGCTGCTAGGTGTGAAACCTAAGCCAGATATTTATCATAGAATCATGGAATTCTTCAAGTTGGAGGGGACCTCAAAGATCATCACGTTCCAATGCATCACAGGAAGGAAAAACATATTGCTCTTTATCTGCACTAATTGTTCCAGTGTGCCCAGGTGCTGGCAGACTCTTACCGCTCCCATGGTGTTTCTTTTGTGGGTATCCAGGCTGGTACCATTATTCAGATAAGAGGCACTCCAGAAATCCCTGCTTTTCCTTTTAGCACCACAAGGAGCCCGGGAAGTGCCAGTGGCAGCTCTTTAGTGTTACTGCTAAGCACCTGAAGACTGGTAAGCTGTAAACGTGATTCTTCGGTATAAACAAATGGTTAAAAATTTCAAACTCTGAGAGGGTCATGTGATGATTTTTTGTATTACATCACATGAGGATGTGGTGAAATGCCCAAGAGTAATTACAGGCAGACTCCAGCTAGAGCTTCACTGAATGTTAGGAGACTTATTTTCTGTTTCTGTGGTCTCTGGAAATATCAGAACAATATAGAAATAAGTAATGCAGGAATTACTGATTGCCCATTAGAAAGTCAGTCTTTGTAAACCACCTGCCACAGGTTTGCAGAGCTGAGCATCTCTTTAACCTTTAGCTGGTTTTAGCTTTAAACTTCCAATTGTATTTTGGTCGGTGTCTATCTGTCTTCACACCATTTGCAGAAATACTGCTGTGAATCTCCACAAATATTTGACTGATTGTAATAAACTGCCTGATATTTTTGTTTGAATCTAGATGAAATAAAGAGCAAATAAGTAAGGATGGAACTTAGCATTTGTGAAGAAGGATCACAAACTTGTGACAGCACTGGCCTCCTGTATTTTTACAGCCAATGACTTACCATACATCCTTTGACAAATACTGTTACTTCCCTGTGACTCAGTTTCCTAAACAGCAAGATTATGATTGTATGAGAAGAGCTACCACGAAAAATAAAGAAACATATAGGATTCCAATGTATGCATTTTTGTATATGTCAGATTTTCATATTTTAAATATTTAGTTTAAAAGTCAAAACAGTTACTCATTCAAGAAGGATAAACTTAATTGTGCGTGTACATTCCTATAAGAAAACAAAAGTTAAACATTTTGAAAATTACATATTTTAAAACGAAAGGTTAGCTTCTGAATCAGATTTTCAGAATATGTCTGGTTTGCCACCACTTGAGGTTTTTAGGTAGAGAATTTGTATTATGTAAAAGATCCTCTGCTTCCAGTCACATTACAGAACTTCCAAGTGTTCAGTTGCATACCGAGACTGATTTTCTGTAAGAAAAAGATCGCTGCATAATATAGAGTAGCCATGGTCCACACAGATTAGAGAGGGTGTTCATGCTGGTTTCCTCTAGCCTTTAAAGCTATAAAGCCATGAGTTTGCTGAGATTAAAAAAAAAAAAAAAAAAAAAAAAAGGCAAAATATTGTACATCCTTTAATTAATTTAATTGATCTTTTGCTTTGTAAACAGTGTCCATTTAAAATCCTAGCTCTTTAATAACTTTTCAAGTGCAGGTTTAATAATTTCTTCATAAAGTATATACACGAGGGAGACAGGATTTCTCAGGATTCCATAAAACTTGTGTTATTGTGAGTACCTTGCCTTTACATCACCACAGGAACAAAGTAAGGCATGACATTTTTTTCTCTATTATAGCTGATACTTGGATGAGATTCTTTTCTCAAAAGTTACTACAATGGTACCTTTGTTCATATTTTCGTCTTAACCAGAGGCCTGTGTTTTGTAACTTGCATTGAGCTGCTCTGAAAAACAGGCTCCCTTTCAGGTAAGCAATCTGTGAAAGGACTGATCACTTAGTAATGCTGATACTGTTTCTGTAGACGTAAAGTATGAAAAAAAAACCAACCCTTCTGTTCCTTAGTTTCTTTGTCTGTTTTGCACAGAAATCAAAGTAGATCCATTAAAGAATCTTTAATAAGAGAAACCCTAATATCCTCTGGATGACCCCTGTTATATTTTAGGCTGAAAAAAAAAAAGGCTGCCTATACCTGCAGCAGCCCCAGAGTGCTCTCTGAGACCCTTCACCCTCTCAGTGTAGTAGAGAAGCAGGTGAAAGCAGCACCTCCAGCGCTTAGCAGGATGCTGAGGTCTGTGCTGCAATGGAACACAGCACGGACCATTTCCCCATTGATGCTGGACTGTCCCCAGTGACCTTTAAAGATCAAGGAGATGGAACTCCTGCTGCTTCCTACTAGACTCTGGTGCCACTGGGAAAACTGCCTAATTGCCCCTAATGACTGGTCTGAAACCAGTTAGAGGGGATTCCAATCAATATCCGAAATGATTGTCAGCATCCTGTAAAATAAGGATTTTCTGTTATTTAGTTTTGTTTCCACCTGAAAAAAAGACTTCCTTAAAGTGTTTGACAGTGTTTATCTACTAAATTTCTTTTGAGGTTTGTGCTGATTAATAGTAGTACAGTCAAAGACTCCGGTCTCTCTTGTTACCACTGTTTTATCCCTCATCTCTCTCTACCTCAGCCACCATTCCTCCTGTTACTCCTTGGTCAGGTCTACCTCATAGGCTCCGTGTAAGCGCGGATTCTGGTTCTCCTCCCATGGGATGATGAAGTCCAATAAAACTCTAACAGCAACTGAAAGCTGACATGAAAAGAAATAAAGGGCTTTGGGAATAAGGGAAGGGAACCTATAAAAATGATGCCCCAAGTACTATCTTAAAAATAAGACTAAAATGAAAGAGGAAATTGTATAATAAGCTGCAGTGAAATTACAGGAGGGATGGGGGAGCTCTCATGGAACATTGAGTGGAAAGTTGCACTGACTTCCAGAGTGACAGCAATTGCTGGAAGGAAAAGAATTAAGATGGCAAGACTACTACCAAATATTTTCTATTAGAATAAAAATATTGAGCTCAAAGTATCAGGGCAACATTGGCCAAAAATAGAGCTGAGAAAACCAAAGCATCAAACTGTCACCTAACTGGAAGCTTCAGTTACAGATGAAGCCACGTAATTGAGATATTGTTTTATCTTCTGGAAGCTAGTAGACTAACTACTATTTCAAATACTTAAGGGTATAATAGAGTTTTCTTAAGGACATGTGCAGGATGTTTCCCATGCAGACTTAGGGCTTTACAGAGGCAGAGGAAGGTACAATCATAGAATGGTTAGAGTTGGAAGGGACTTAAAGATCATTGAGTTCCAAGCCCCCCTGCCATGGGCATGGACACCTCCCACTAGAGCAGGTTGCTCAAAGCCCCATCCAGCCTGGCCTTGAACATTTCCAGGGATGGAGCAGCCACAACATCTCTGGGCAACCTGTTCCAGTGTCTCACCACCATCACAGGAAAAAATTTCTTCCTGATAGCTAATCTAAGTCTTCTCTATTCCAATTTAAAACCATTACCCCTTTTCTATCACTACATTTCCTGACAAAGAGTCCCTCTCCTGCTCTCCTGTAGGCTCCCTTCAGATACCGGAAGGCTGGTAGAAGATCTCCCGGGAGTCTCCTCTTCTCCGGGCTGAACAACCCCAGCTCCCTCAGGCTGTCTTCATAGGAGAGATGCTCCATCCCTCTGATCATCTTTGTGGCCTTCCTCTGGACCCGTTCCAACAGTTCCAGTGTCCTTTCTATATTGAGGACTTCAGAGCTGGACACAGCACCCCAGGTGGGGTCTCACAAGTGCAGAGTAGAGGGGGAGAATCCCCTCCCGTGACCTGCTGGTCACGCTTTTTTTTTGATGCAGCCCATCAAAACAGGCAGGAACAGGTAGCCCGTCAAATAGGTAGTAAGACCTGTTAAATGCTAGTGGGCTCTGCTTATGAAGTACAAGGCAAGAACACATTTTCTTCACAGATGTGGGATAATCCACATAAAAATCAGTATTTTGCACAAGGGCTATTGTGAATCAATAATGATAAATTACATACTAATCTATTGCACATAACAATATTTGAGCATAATGTAAACAGATGACTGGTGTCATGTTGTGCAGGCTGGGAATCAATATTCTAGTGGCTACAATAGTGAAGAAAATCTGGATTTTTTTGTAATTTCAAGGAGCTAATTAATATTTTGCCCTTTAAATTACAGAGGTTTTATGCCTGCCTGTGAGAAGGCTGTATCTGTCCAAAAGATTTGATCTTTTTCTCTGGGTGTTTACAGTGGTTACTGCTTGTTTTTCTGTTTTGTAACGTTTAACTGTGTGCCCTCTGCATTTAAGTAGCAATTGAAACAGTCTTAGCTTAGACACATGGTTATAAGGCAGCCATCTGTTTAAAAAGTGGTTCAATAAATCTCATTTTCTGTCACTGATGTAAAATACCCATTAGCTTTAGCTCCTTTCATTCTATTAAGTTGTTTTATTAATGATTCTTAATTTATTTTTTGTCTCGCATTACATGGAAAATGGCAGGCTTAGAGTCTGTAAGCTGAAATGGGAAAAAAAAAGGCAGAAACCATGTAATGGTACAGCTTGAGATGCGGGATTTCCAAAAATGTCAAAAGCATGCCAGTAAATGCATGTTTTCCCCAGGATAATCAGAAAATTTGCAAAAACATGAAATAAACTCATTTTTGAAAAAATTCTGAAATAAAACTTAATTTTTCAGGGCTGGGAGACACTGGCAATACTTGGCGCACAGAAAATATTACAAGGCGTTTTTATAAGTGTAACTTGCTTACAGTTAAATGCCAAGCAATAGAACAGCAGAGGTAAAACTACACTGCCCTAATGAGTCCTTCCTAGAGATTTTCATTCCCCTCCCATATTCTGATGAATCCTGATGTTTCAAACCTCCTGTAAGTTTTCTAGGACCCTTGGTTCTCCCTGATTTCAACAGGAATTGCCAGGAGTGGGCAGCTTACAGATTCAGTCACCAAATGTATCATGGAATCAAAGAATGGTTAGAGTTGGAAGGGACCTTAAAGATCATTGAGTTCCAGGCCCCTGCCATGGGCAGGGACACCTCCCACTAGAGCGGGTTGCTCAAGCCCCATCCAGCCTGGCCTTAAACACTTCCAGGGATGGGGCAGCCACAGCTTCTCTGGGCAACCTGTTCCAGTGTCTCACCATCTTCACCATAAAGAATTTCTTCCTGATACTTAAATTTCCCCTCTTTAAGTTTAGAGCTATTAACTCTCATCCTATCCCTGCACTCCCTGATAGAGTCCCTCCCCATCTCTCCTGTAGGCCCCCTTTAGGTACTGGAAGACTGTTACAAGGTCTCCCTGGAGCCTTCTCCAGGCTGCACAACCCCAAGTCTTTCAGTCTGTCTTCTTAAGAGAGGTGCTCCAGCCCTCTGATCATCTTTGTGGTCCCACTCTCTGGACCCACACTCTCCCATCCACCAGTTGTTCTGCATCCAGCTGCCCCTTTATCTCAGGGCAACTTGCCCTAGGCAAAATTCCCTTTTTCCTGTGGTGGTGGCAAGTTATGGCGTCTCTGTCATATCAGGTGAGACAGAAGAATGAAAAACCCTCCTGATTTCTTCATCCAAGAGTGTATTGTTTGTATTCACCCTTCCTGTGCTTGTTTTGGATCCATGTTCTTACACTGGCCTTTCTCTCCTGTGGCAAAACATCCACAAGACTCAAAAATGTTTAAGATGAGGCTGACTGTGCAGAAGGTACTTGCAACTGTTTTAGGTGGTGGAAGAGACCAGACTAGATTCTCACTCCCTACACAGCTGTAGTCACCTAGGCTCTTACATGGCAATTCTGCCCACAGTGTGAAAGCAAGCAGTGTATACCTTTCAATAATGTAAAGATGAAAACAACCTCCGGGGAAACCTAGAAGAAATTCCTACAGCTTTCATTCAGGCAATTCTATGTTTGCAAGCAAAGGGCTTTTGGGTGTACACTTCCTTGTCCTGTTCTGCCGGCTCCCTGATTCATATGCTGATGGTCTGGGCTTTGTTTGAAGATGCTTTTCCCTGCAGACTACAGAATACCAACTCAGGACTCTGTATTTCATGGCAAGGACAGGTACATAAGAGTTGCTACACAGTGTCTCAGCTACTTGTAAAGGCACCAGCAGTTCCTCCATGTGAGTAGAGCTGGGTCCAGAGCAGGAGAAGGGTACATCAGTGTGGAGAAGCTGTGGCCCCAAGCAGTGACCAGAGCTGACATGCTTTAGCACTAGCTTGCTTACGGCTCTCAACTAGATAATGGTGTAATAAGCCACAATCTAGGGCTAGAGGCAGCTCCCTCGTGTCAATGCTGTTTAACTTCCTCAAGTCTTGCAGGTAATTGCTACAGAAGTAAAAAGCACACGAGGCGTAACAACTGCCACAAATTTGCCATTATTCGATTAACAAACTGCAGAGGTCTCTCCTGTCCTTTTCTACACAGTGTTTCTGTTCCTGTTTGAAATTGGTTTTGTCACCGGTGACAGATTGCAAACTACCTTACCTTTAGAAAGTTGACCGCTCCAGGCTCTGCATCCATTACTGTCATTTACCACATTGGGAGAAATGTATAAACAACTGCTGCTTCCACACGGCGTGCTACAAACTTCCTAGGAAAAAAATCAGATGTGATGTTTTGACAGCAAACATTGCTTAGCATGCAAGGCTTCTGAAATTAGGCACTTAATATGCTGGAGTCGGTGGGCAAACTACAAATAGGTGCCTGCTTTCTCAAAACATTGAATAATTTAAGTTCACAAATTCACTTTCACTAATCTATAGAGAGAATAAAAATGAGTTTGTGTCCTTTGGGGAGAAAAAATAAAGTTCTACCTGAGATGACAGGCAAAACACCATCACTGAAGTCAAAAGACTGAAGCCAGGCAACTTCCTGGGATTACACAGGAACAGCACAGAGCAGGAATATTCAGCCCTATTTTTTCAGGAGCCCCAGATCCCTCAGGAGCATGGCACATGCAGAGTCACACATGCAGGATACGAATTCGTTTTTTCTTTTTCATTTTGGAGGCCGCCCCTGGTTGGAAACCACAGATTTAGGACTTCCAGAAGAAAGGAAGGAACTAAGAATGCCCCACTTTCTGGTCAGTGGGAGTGAGCAGGCTTTATGAAAAAATGCGTTGTGTCACATAAAAGTTATGTATAGACTACAATAGGTAGATGCCTGACCTTGGTGTCCAACCTCAAAGGACAGAAAGGGCTGTGGGGCTAAAAGCCCCGTACCCAGCTGGGCAGTGCTTCATCTTGTCATTGCTGCTGCATGGCCATTGTTTCCTTTTAATGAAATAAACATTCATAGAGATACCAATCTGGGTCACTGAACTCAAATCATTCCTCAAGCAGTTTAGTCCAGCAATATTAAAGAAGAGCTCAAGTGGGTCTGAATCATTGATACACGTGATGATCTTTTATTCATTATTTTCTGTGCGCTATCGATTGTATCTTTTGCTTGTTTGCTCAAATGGGGTTTAGTTGCATTCAGGAGCTGAAAGTTTGTAACATCTGACAGTTGGTCTGGAGGCATCTCGTGGCCTCCAGGAGATTAATTTCAGAACCTTAATCACTGTGCAGGTTCAATGGTTTTCAGTGATTGGTCAACACTTAAAAGGGAAGATATAGACTCTCAACTGCCCCCTACCCTGGTGGTTTCTTCAGGAAAGGAGTGCAGAGAGAGCATGTAGGTATCCATCACAAATACAGGGGTTTAGGCTTTTTGGTTTTGTTTTTGTTTTGGGGTGGGGAAGAGCATTCAGAGCTTTTACCATCAATCAAGCTCCTTTTAGTGTCAGGTATTTTTATATTTTGTATTTAAATTCCAGGGAACAGATTCTTGTCTCTCTGACCCTATCCAAAATATTTTCTTAAAAGAAATCAGTTGATCTGGCGGGGTTGAGAGTGCCTTTGACAACTATTTGTATTTTTACTCAGATTAATAAGTCAAGCGCATGCATATTATCTGCTGGTAGTTCTTTTTCCTTCAGCAGCCTCTTGAAGCCCTCGTCTTATTTTTGTGAGGACATCAGACAGTCGCTCTCCAACTTACTTGACTGTAACGCAATTTAATGCAGGTCATGCAATCTAAGAAGAGCAGCTGCATTTTCTCTTCTGCCTAACACTGACAAGGCCTCTTAAGATAAGGAAATTGAAAATTTCCTATGATATTTGTGCATTTTCTTTAGAAAGGTAGCTTATTCCAGCCCCAGAAGCTTGCCACTCACAACTTCTTTGTTAGCATTTGGGGTTTTGTAGCAAAAGGAGTGAGGGGGGAAGGAAGACATAAATGCAATTGTATTAGATAAAACTGCCAGTAGAAGGGCAAAAGCAGTCTCACACAATGTTAGAGAGTAACACTGTTGTCTTTGCTGACAAATTTACAGAAAAATGCTGATATGGAGTTCCTGGTCCAGTGCAGTGTCTTCATTTATCAGTATGACTTTCCCTCCTACATTAGGGCAATTTGGCAAACATGTTGTCTTGCAGAGCAAACTCTGAAACTTTCAAAAATACTAAATCTATTTATCAGTCTAATCTATTGATATCTTTCTCAAAAGCCTTTTTGTATAAATGGTGTTTAGCTGTCTCTTTTAATTCAAAGCCGCTTATCCTGTCCTAATCAGGTTTTCCATATGTACAACTTGGCAAGTATTTTATATTAAGGGATAAATTAACCAACAAACATAAAGAGAAAATAATAAGTTCTCTTCTCCAGAGAGCTCACTAAATGTGAAAAGAAGATTAATGATAGCTTCTTTTTTCTACACTTGAAGGTGAAAAAGCTGAATTTATTTATAGGACTGTTTGTTTACGAAGAAAGAACTATTGGGAGAAAGACTGCATTAAAAAAAGGAAAGGATTTTTTTCTCTTTGTTTCTGCATATTAAGCTCCCAATATTTTTTTTCTTTTGCAAGTGTCCCATGACTCTGTGTCAATGCCCTTCATCCCACACTGAAAAACACCCTCATAAGCTGAGGAGTTCTGTTGTGGGTGCTACATCCTTAAGCAAGAGACAGGGTCTCTGGAGCCTAGAGCCCAGAAGTGCCCTCCATGTACGAACAGTGGTTGCCCAGATTCCCTCTTTCAGGTACAGAAAGGTAACAGTGGAGGTGCTAAAAGCTAGATATAATCTCTTTTTGTGTCTGATTCCCAAAGAGGTTGTTTTTTTTGGACTAGGCAGGACGACTGTTTAATCATTAAGTAGGCTGTCATTAAAAAATATTTGGAAGTCTTGATGTTTCATTAGCCAGTACAAACAGCATTATTACAGTCTTCCTACCGCTTCCCTCTCCTTCTCCCCTGTTGCATCTTAATCCTATTTAGGTCCTGGGCTCTGAATGTCAGGCATACATCCATATGTCTATATAGAATGCCAAAATATCATGAGTACCTTTTCTGCTTGACTTGGGTTCTGGCACAATATAAAAAATGTATGATAATATTAGCTTCCAGCTCCTTCTTTAGAGAATTGGGTAGGTGCATTCGTTCATCTTCTATAGGCAGTTATCATCAATTTATAATTAGGTTCAGCTACTTCACTGTAGGATTCTGTGTACTCTTCCAGCTGGCATATAAACAATACTTTCTTAATATTCTCAGAAACCACATCTTTCCCTCCCTGGGGTATTTCATTAACACATCACCCTCATGTTTTTTCTAGGATAGCCCAATTCAACACTTTTATGTTTACAGAAGTTGTTGGATACACCTAGAGCGGGGACTCAAAGGGTAGTGTAATTGCAATGTGAGGATCTAGCATGCTGAAGTTTTAAAATTGGTAAAAAAATTCTGGTGCGAGCCTATGCCCTTGTAAGGCAAGTTGTTCTCTGGAATTACCTGGCAGTCATTTAGTCACTTTTTAGCCCATTAATCAAACAGGGCGGGTACCACTATTCTCCTCACCATTTCCAGCACTCATGCTTGGGTGAACCTGAGCAGTGAGCCAGCTGGGCTAGTTCTGATAATGAGAAGCATTTTTAAGCATTACATTGCATTTAATTTTTAAATCCTTAATTAAATATGCTAAAATAATCAAATATAGTAGCAGTAAAGTGATATATACCATAGATATATGGTAACCAGCTCCAGGCAACAGGGAAAGCTACTGTGCATTACCATGGAAGAATCCCAGATGTCCCTTACGGGACCAGGCGGCACCCACGTGCCATTTTTGCTCACTGTCTTATCTGTTTGCAGCAATTGTTCTTAGGATATTAGGCTGAAAACCTTTTCCTATTTCCAACACAAATGCATTTGCATTCACCTGGGACCACATTCTGCCATTGCTACTAGCTGGATGCTGAATAGTATCTTTCTTTTCGAAATAGAGGTACTGCTCTACGGGAGCAAAGGAATTTGAATGCAAACCCATAGTTACCCAGTGGGAACAAGGAACTATTTCATATCGTCTCTCTGCAATTTCAACTTAAGTGAAACCCACTGGGTCTCATATGTAACTTCCATTATCGGTGCAGGGAAAGTCTTTGCTGCTTTCCCATAGTTGTGTTATTCTGCTAGGAGAGCTGTGAAAACATGGCTGTATTTATAGGCTTTTTAGACAAACATTTTTCCTGACTTGCCCCGGGTCTGCTTTGAGTTTAATTTGGAAACCTTTCTAGCGCAAAACTAATGAGGGGAAATGCCTCTGGTGTTGGCAATTCTGTAACAAAACACAAAGCTCCCTCCACATAGGAGCTGTAGGGTATGGTATTATGCCTTGTAGACATCCTTCAAGCTGTGCCAGTTTTTGCACAGTGCCTGCGTAATAATAACAGAGATTGTGCATATTATAACTGGGTTGGTCATTAAAAAGACTTCCATGTTAGTAAGAGGACAAGGTAAGGTCTGCTAGAAGTTTGTGCCAACTAAACATCCTTGCTTTAAATCTTCGTTCACGGTGAGATGGTGTGCAAGGGCTGTTCCAAAAATAACCCCTCTGCTCTTACTGCCTACAGACAGGGAGGTGCTGTTTAAAGCTTAACTCGACAAGTCCTTTTTAAAAATCAATCATATTCCAATCCCATTGAGCAGCTTGCTATGGATGGAGACATAGTTATTAATACATAGACATGAAAAAATACCCTGACATCTGCCCCGAGCTGCACTCAAAGGTTCATGTATAACAGCTGGGCTCAGTTAAATGCTCGATTACTGTGAATACCTTGAAAACCTGGCATTTCCAGTGATCAGACATGCAAGTTAGGTGCTCCCTGCAGCCTCTTGCAGACTGCTGTTTTGCAAATCAGGTTCTTCAAGGCCAGGAGCAAGTCAGGAAAACAAGTGAAGCAAGGGGCAGCCTGGATGACGGCTTGTGAAACCCTTCTGTTGGAAACAGGCTCTGGGCCAGCTTTTCCTTTTCTATGAAGTTTTCCTTTCAGGTTTGGGCCCGCTGTCTACCTCTGCCTCTTTTGAAGATTTTTTTTCCTTTGAACATTGTGTTCTTGCTTCACAGGAAAGCAGAGCCATGGGAGCACCAGCCAAAAAAAAAAAAAAGACATTTGTAGCTCCAGCATCCAGAGTTCTGGCCTCTCACTCCATTTGCTTCGAGCTCACACATATTCAACCCCCTTACAAGCCCAGTCACTGCTGGCAGCAGTGGGTTTGCTAGTTCCCAGTTTCTTTGAGAATTAGAGGTATTATTAGGGCATCACCTACTTCTGCAAGAGAAGGAAATTACTTGGAAACTTATGTAGCAATTGCAACCTAATTTCCCTAAAAAGATGGAGAGGCTTTTTTTCTTTTTTTTTTTTTTCCTTAAAAAAATTGGATCCCAGCTTGATAATGCCTAAGAAACCTCTGAAACATTTGCTGAGCTGGTTGAAATACATAAGCCTAAATTAGATTCTCTGCAGGCGGGTACAGAAACTTGAATCTGGAATATTGATCAGGTAAGAAGCGTGGCTGTAGGAAAAGCCTGGTGATGTATAGCCATGTTTCACAGTCTAATCTTGCCCATCTATGCTTCAGGTAACAGACCAGAGCACTCAACTGTCTGCGTTAGTGTTAGAGGGAGGGACGTGTTTTTCTTGAACATGATTTATTTTTCTCCTGCAGCCCAGGTGCCCTGTTTGGAGGGCTGTGTCATGTCTTAGGTTGCACATCCACACCAGGTAAAGAAAAGGGGATTAAAACCCTTTCTACACCAAATCCCCCTCTGGAGTGCATCAGACCATCATGTCCCCGTGCTGTGCCACTGGTCAGCCCAGCCAGGTCCACCCAATGCTGCTGGCTGTCACCAGCACCTTTCCAAGCCTCCTCTTGCCCCTCGCAGCACCGAAGGCTGTCTCAAAGCCAAGCTTACATTTGAGTCTTCCCTTGGTTTTCTCTGGGGGAAAGGGAGTCTGGTGCTTCCCAGCCGCACAATGGACCATCTGCTTTTGGATCCTCTGAAGCAGTGGCTGTGTGCTAAGTTGCTTGTGTTTTCAGGCATGTGTTGTTTAAATATGACTATACACCTTTAGTAGACCCTACACGTGAAGAAGTGTACTTCTTTGGGTTGAAGTGTACTTTGGTATTTTGAAGCACATTTTCAGAAGTTGAAAACTGCGTGGAGAGTGAGAGATACTGCAACTGCCCTGAGTGGTGGCTGCAAAGCCAAGATCTCCCAACAGAGTCAGCAGTCTCAGAAGAGCTTCCCAGTGTGACACGGCTGTGTACTGAGAGCAGGAATACCTGCTGCCACAAAGAGTCCAGCCAGCCTGCACTCCTTCTTTGAAATTCCCACGTGCGGTCTAAACTCCCTGTAAATGGGGAATTGCTATCTTTTTTCTTTTTCAGAGAGGGATCACAGCACAGAGAACATAAGGAAAGAATGACACGGGGTGGTTGATTTTTAGGTATTAAAACTCATCACTTAACTCCTAGGCTCCTCTTTCAGGAGCCATTTAATCCCAGAGACAGCCATGTTAGTTCTGTAAAATAATAGCTTAGAACTGATTCTTGTTAGACAATTCAGCAGGCAAATAAAAGCATGTTCATTTTCTCATATTATATTTTCTATAATAGTTTGTAGCAAATTCGCATGGTATTCCCTCCATATATATTCTCACCAACACAGCACAAGGACTAGACTTAAACTGGTGATTGCAGTTTGTGGCAATTAGGATATTACGAAAATTATTTTGCTTACCTGGCAGAAAATGAAAGATTTTAAAAAATATTTGGTTTGGGCAGTCAGCTACATTTTGTTTTCATCCTTTTATCTTAAAGTCGGAATTGAATAAATGACAACAAGGACAGAAACTGACAATTGCTTATTAAAAACTTTGCTTGCTGCCCATTTGAAAAATACTACTGAGCTATTAATGGGCCAGTTTGCATTCCAGCTGATAAGTGGTAACTGGTTTAATTACTGAAATGCACTACTATTTAAAGGAAGAAGAGTACTTCAAAAGAGGAAGACAAAATATTTTATGGAAAATTAAGATGTTACCAAAATAAGACCTTCCCCTGTACAACCTTTGGGCCTAAGCTAGCCTGCTTTTTCAGCAGAGGAATATATTGCTGGAAAGTCTGCGAACAGCTTTTTTAAAATAGTGAAGGGGATGAGTGTAACGGAGCGCATGCCTGTCATGGGTTTTCTGATTAATACTGTAAGATGGGCAGAAGACTGGACATCTGATTTACACAGATCCCAGGATCCCTCTGGGGGATGGGAGGGCTTTGTGGAGACATGGAGGGGAACGTGCTCCTTCATGGCCACAGCAGAGACTACTGCCCCAGCAGCTTAGGCAATTAAAAATTGAATCTTGAGACCGAAGGCTGCACAAGAGAGGCAGCACATGCAACAAGCTGCCCCAGGCGCCACAGCTGAGGTTGCTGCTAACTTCTCTGTACACCAGACGTCTCACTGGAAATTTGATGGCAAAGCACATAGGTGATGAAACTGCTCGAATCCTAAAATAAACACGTCATAACTACAGAGGCTCAGAGAGAGTAGCTCTGCTTTAGAGGTATTAAACCAATGGTCTTTTTCTCAGGCTGGGGTGAGGGAGAGGCCAATTCTCATCTCGATTTGTTGGTACGAACTTCTGAAGGCAGGACAGTTGATAGCTGGTTTAAAACAGTGCTATGTGTCTGCAGGGGTGGTTTAAAATAATTTTACCTTCTGGTGAACAAATAGAAAAATGATCTAATAATCTACTATAGTATCTTTAAAAATCTGGTTTCTGTCTGTTCTGCCCTTCCAGGTGGTCCGGTTTCTTTGTAAAATGAAATATTTTAACCCTTGTGGTAGACAGGGTCACACAGACAACGGATCACAGTTTTTATGTTTGCAGCATCATTTCGTTACCACATGCAGTGCTAATAGAATAAACTCAGAGATGATAATCTCTCCATTTCTTTGCTGACAAGAATATTACCCTGTGCTGGATGGGCCATTTAAGAAACCTTAAAATCAAAGAAAAAAATTTAATCCTCCATGTAAATCACTGTCACTTGAGCGACTTTGCTGCACAAACTATAACACTGATGGAAACCCAGAGCAGAATTCAACCAGTTTTAAGTACATGCGACTCATTCCTTCTGCTCTGCCAAGTCATCAAGAGAGGAACACACAGACACACAAAATGATTCATGCAGGAAATCCAGAATACTGCAGAATTTATCCCTCTGCCGCGACAAGCTCATTTTAGTTTCATGCACTTTATTTCCAATGCAAATAGCTTTCAAGGGAAGACACTGCTTCTGAGTTTATCCAGGTTACTTGGGATGTTGTGCGAGTGGCGTGCCTTGACACAGGCAAGAATTAGCAACTGCAGCACGGAGAAATCAGTCCCACTCCTGAAGGACACCAAAGGCAGGTTTCCTTTGCTGCTCTCTGAGCCTGCTTTTGGCTGTACCTTACTTTAAAAAGCCTGTATCTGTTTGCAAGGCACTGAAAAGCAACACAGGTAGTGAAGAAAATGTCACTGTGCCTTAAAACTGACATTTGCCAGCATCTGCATCTCAACTTGAAATTCAGCAAGAAAGGAATGACCTGTGAGGCACAGAGAGTCTGGAGGGTAAAGCTGTGTGTGCCAGGTTCAAAGCCAAGGGGACAAGGGAAGAACTTGCTCTCATGGGTACAGCAAACTTTGGTGCCAGCTCCTGGCTGCTGGCCCTCCCTCTCCCCACTGACAGAAAAGGGAGGTCCACACCAATGTAGGCACCAACAGTTCAGCATTATGGTGAAGGATAAGGCGACACAAACTTCCATGGCTCTAACACAAGCTTCATAAAATTCTGCTCATTTCAGGATGCGGTGTCTCTTTGTGATGGAACACCACCACCCAACCCTGCCTCCTTTTTTTTTGTAAGAGTAATGTTTTGGGGAACAAAAGCAAGGAAGCATCACCTGGATGCACCCAAGTAAGACAGAAATTAAGTACAAATTAACAGAAAACAAAGTGGATATTAAGTAGCATTGTAATCCGCTTCTACTTGACTACATCTTTTGAAGGGCTGGTTTGACAGCTCTGAAGATAAAAGGCACAACACTTTTTAGAAACAGTACAAAGGCTTTTAAAAGGCTTTCAGAGCCTTTTAATCCTACTTTTGTGTTCTGACAATCTTCCTCGATTAAATACTTCCCCAGCATCAAAGATGCCCTTGGCACTGACAGGAGCTCTCTGGGGCACTTCTCCTTCCCAGAACCCCCTCAGACTTGCCCATGTTTTTGGGCAGGTTTGCCTGCTGAATCCTGTGGGTTTGCTCAGTGGGGGAGAGGCATGAGCAACAGACTTGGCTTTTGTTTTATTTAGCTTTTTTTTTCAGGCATTGAAACACCCCAAGGGTAATTTTTCCTGCAACTTTTGGCCTCCCCACTCCTCCCCTGTGGCATCTGTTTGGCCAATGCTCACCATTGTGTTTCTCACCATTGCTCCTTCTTGTACCTGCACTATCCACAATCAATTTGATAAACAAACTTAATACAGAGTATTTTTTTACCTCTTTTAGTCCCACAGCAAGTTTTTCTGACTTAGTCTGTTGCAGGGTAGGGCAAAAATGGTAGGAAAGGTCTGTGAGCCCAGGAGATATGGGGAGGGGAGACAACAGTAGCTCTTCTATATGGCTTCTTTCTGCTTCAGGCAGTGCACAGCAACGGTGCAAAGGGGCAGCTGAAGATAACTGAGAGGAGAAAAGGAAGCCAGATTACAAAAATAAAGGCAGTTTCTCCTTGGCGATGATCTCATATCTGAAGAACTGAACTCTCACTTCCTTGTCCTTTGTCTTCTGCTGCTTGTTACCAGCGTTGTCACACAGAAGTCAGGAAGGAAACAGAACAAATCAATTTTAGGGAGAGATAGCGTTACTTGCAAATACGTGAGATTGCTAGTAAGAGTCATCATTCTCTTTCTCTGGTAAGAGGTTTTTAACAACAACTTCTTAGCATAAACTAAAAACGAAGGAAATATCTGAGGAAGGTTGGGTTCCTTCTGGTTGCTTAAAAGTAGCAACAGAGACTCAGAGCAGCTGTTTAGCTAGGACCCTCTTCACACGAAAGACATGCATTTCAGCTTCTCTCAAAACCAGCCCTGAAAGCCACAGACTTAGGACCATTTACTCGATACTCAGTTCCTGCAGCTTGCTTAGACTACGGTGGTACCTCCATGGTTGCAACCCACCACTGTTGCTCCCCAAGCCTGTCTGCGGGTGCAAGCAGAAGCAGAGGCAGAAATGGGCTACGCAAGGTGAGGGCTGAACTTCAGCATCTGTGCATGATTCAAACACACCAGCTGCTGGCAAAACGGTGGAGGAAGATCTCCTCCTCTGCCAAAGGTAGAAACCTTTGTAGCAAAAAAAACCTCTACAGCTGTGAGAGAAACCCCAGGTACACAATTGTCTACAGCTCCTTGCACATCACATCTGCTTGGAAAGCAAATGATGCTCTATCAGAGTTTTCTCCAGTCTTTTCGCTGTAGAGAACTGGGGGAACCCAGAGGAGCATCACCCCAAGGTGTGCAGCAGCACCAGGCTGCCTTCAAGGACCAGGACCCGCAAGGGCTGCTGCAGCCGGGAGCGATGTGTACAAGCCTCGCTGCCCTCACTGCTGCAGGGCTCCCTGCTTGCCCCAGAAATAAGGAGTGTTCCTCTTAAAAATACAAACCCCACATTCCTGGTATTTCTGCATATCCTCACAAGGGATTTATAGGCAGTTTTAGCCTTCAGAATTTGGAAGATGAATTAAAAAAAAAATAAAAATAATAGGAATTACCGTCTAGATAACTCACACACAGGCTCGCTGAGCTGTTTGCTTTCATTGTCAAGGGAAACTGCAATACCTTCAGACTGAAAACTACAAAATTCAGCCATGCCAAGCACGTTACAGCATGACCATAAACTAGAAAGCAGTGCCTTGGTTTACAGGACAGGTTTTCTTTTCTTTTCAGTGGACCTGTGCCATTTCACAGCAGCCAAAGACCCTGCTCCACAGCACCCTGTAATGCAAATGACACACATGGGCTTGCAGCTCCTCTAATTTTCAGGCAGCCGTATTAGCCGAGCTGGAAGATTGAAATGGCAAGCCATGAGTGAAATTAGTGTACTGTGGTAGACGAGAAGCATTCAGGCTGACTGCAAGCACCGTGCATAAGTAAGACACCATTCTCTTTCTCCTTCTTAGCAATTCTTTTTCTTTATACTCCATTTACGGTATATTAACTATTTATAAGAGATCACTTTAAATCCCCTTTGCAGTCAGCATGCGTGCATCTCATCTGAAGACTCACAGCTATTTGTTGAGGCTCCACAGCCATTAAAACACACCGTGGGTAATTGTTACCGGGAGGGTTTCAATGGAACAGGTAAGAGGTGTTTGTTTTAAGTGGCTTTACGAAAAAAGTTATTTTCCTATCTACCCACTCTTACGTGCAATCTAAATTCATTTAGGTAAGAATGCTAACATGTCCTTGAGAAATAGATGCTAAATGGGGGAGAACCAACTGAATTTCATGTTTTGGAACTGGAAAATTACTTTTTGATCCTATAAAGAGACAAGGTGTGTGCTGTGCCTGCGAGGAGCAGCGTGCAGTGTGGTACTGCACCCTGTTGGTCTGCTGTGTTATCGAAGTCTGAGTGCATTCTCAGCACAATGCAAGGCAATTTCTTTTATATTAAACCTTTCAGCCAAGCTGTCTCCAAATGCAATGTGGAGACAGGTGGGAAAGAAACTCACATCCTTGAGGAGAGATTGTGACCTGCAAAGGTGAGAAGAAAACATTGGACTAGAAAAGCAGCTGAGATTGAAGTGCCCTCACTCACTAGTTAGTGGGTGGAAGAAACAGAAAAAATTACGAGTGAGCAAGGAAAAGGGAAGAAGGTTTTCCTGCTACTTGTACAGAAGCAAGAAAAGAGTGACTCGAAAGCATGACTCACATGGGTTGAACATCTGCAAAAGAGAGAGTTCAGGAGAACCTCAATGACATTTTGGGAACTTGGTGCCAAAACTCGAATTACAGAAAAGGTGATGAAAAAGATGTCTGATGAAGAAGGTGCCTGATTCTGTCTTATTTCCTGAATGCACAACCACTGAACTCATTTTAACTCAGAAAGCTGACATCAGAGTGGCCTCCCAGCAAAGCAGGAAGAGCAGGCTTCCTGGAAAGGGGCCAAGGTGAAGGATGCAAGAGCCAAAAGGTTGGCAGGCTGCAGAAAAAGGCACGTATACAGGGTCACCTGTACATGTATCTGTACAGAGTGCCACCGTGAAGTGGTTAGCAGGATGAGAGAGATCATCCACCTTACAAAACACACCAGGCTGCTCCAGTTCAGGGGCAGCTCCTCAGGACAGTTCTCTGCAGAGAACTGCAGCCCACCCCAGTGATCATTTGGTCGTGTGCTTTTATGCCATTGCCAGTACTTTACTGTTGAGTCAGGAAACAATGCATATTCATTGGACAGTCTTTGCCCAAGCAGTCTGTAAAAATAAACTCCTCCTGTTGAAGCCACTGATTCAGGGATTGCACAAGACTGTAACTTCATCTACGTGTTGGTCTTAATTCTTTCCTAATCCAGTCCTACTGGTTATCTCTGCTGTGCCATCACCTGCTTGATGGGGACCTCACAGTCATTATGAGATCAGCCAGTGATTGTTACATCCTCACTTGCTCCTACGCTGCCGCCCACCCTCCCCACCTACAGAGAACTGCCACAGATCCTGGTCCTGCTTGGCCTTTGCTTTAGCTGGTCTTGGCCTGAACAATTTACTGTAAAGACAAAGGGATTAGAAATAGATGCCAAAGACAAACAGCTGGCTCTAGTCACTTCTGGACTAGCATTGTAAGGGAATGGTTTTTAGGATGTTCATTTAGTCTTTTAATCATTGTTGACAGTGATATTTTAAATCTTCTGCATTGTAACAATATGAGAAAGGACTTGGAGATAGGACTGTTATTTTGTTCTCTTTAAGACACAAGTTTCAGTGACTCTTTGTCTCATGACTTACTTGGAACTTAAACTAGGATGTGGTACAAGCTGTACATGCGTGGGAATCCAAGTGCTCACTTCTCACATAAGTGCATGATTTGTGATGATCTGCTGTGATTTAGTTCATGCATGAGATTAAATCAAAGATACAGTTGATTAAATTGATTAAATCAACTGCTACAGAAAAAGGAGGAATAGGGTGGGATGGTGTAGGATGGGATAAGGGAGTATCCACCACTCAAAAGGCATTGCCATTGATGCCTAAGCAGGGTTTTCAGGTATCATATGGCAGTTTTTCCCACAGCTAACATTGTAAACCATTGAGGTTACACATTTGGGGATCATGGAAGTTGTTAATTGCTGGAGTCAGAAGCCCCTTTTAGTTTCCGTATTAATAAAAGTCCTTTTCCTGAGATTTGTTTTCACTACAACTCCCAAACCCTTTTAAATTTGTACTCACACCAAAAGCTTCCATGGTTTTCTCTTGCAACCATGCTGCTCCTCTCTCTGTGGCCTTTCCTCCCTTCTTCCACCACTCCATGCTTGTCCCTGCATCTACCGCTGGTGCCTGGGGACACACCGCTGGGGCTCAGGTTTGCTCTGGGTGTTGCATTTTGGGTAGGGCTCCTCCTTGTACAACTCCTCTCCCATAACGGACGTGCCTGCTTCTTTCTCCACGCTTTGGAATGCAAAGCAGACCCCAGACTAAGCAGCTTTACGGTGTTCAAGCCAGCCTGGAACACCGTCTCAGTTGTGATCTGCTGTCCTCCAAAGGCTGATGACAGAGCTCAGCATGTGCCTGTACAGGCAGCAGCCATGCCTCAAAGACTGTATGTTTAATTACTAATTTCTGTGAGAAACCTCAGCATCTTCTGGCTCTTATTTTCTCTGGCGCTTGCCTGTAGCCCCCCGGCAGGAGACCGCTTCATCCCAGCAGCCATTTGTCACACACTGAAAGAGAGATCAGGGAGAGCTGCCACCGTCTCAGAGGGGAGGCGAGGGGTGAGAGCCAAACACCCACCCCAGCCCTGGCTCCACGCATCCAGTGACAGCAACAGACTTGGGAACGTTACAAGCAATACACAACGCAAGCCGGCAGAGCAATAAGGCCACAGATGTTGGTGCAGCCTTTTGGTATCAATCCACCTATTTCTGCAGATGCGGGGGGAAAGCAAAATCGGTGTGAGGCAGAGCAACCCGCGGCAAGGTTAGCTTGGGTAATGGCTGGGAGGGCACCATGCCCACCCAGGGAAGCGGGAAGGCACAGGTCGAGCTGCAGCCCCAGAAATTAAGCACCCCAACAGCCCACCTGCCAAAGCAGGGCTGGCTGAGAGCCAGGCAGGCAGACAAGCGTACAAGGAGAGCAGGTAGCCAGGTGGCCACGCTGAGGTGGTGCCTCTGGGCGGCCCTGTGGGCGGCTGAGCTCTCACACCACCCTCATACAAACCTACGCCTTCTCCTTTCCCCAAGGGAAAAGTCCATCCATCTAGTGAGTCCATCGGCTCACTAGACTTGCAAAGCAACAGAAACCCAGAGTCTTCCTCCCAGCCCATACCCTAGGGGCTACCACAGGACCCTCCTCCTTCTGCCTGCAACCAGCAGGCACCAGCTGGCTTCCCGATGGGGTGCAGAAAGCAAAATCAACCATCGCTGCCCAGCCCCCTTTGATTTTGCAGCTCTGGCCCTCGTGTCTCTCTGCTGCGTGACACCCTGGCCACAGGGGCAGGTTGCCTGCCTCTGTTGTGGAAGTTAAGCACTTCTCTCTTGAGAAGTCCCTCTTGTCAGCGAAGAGCAAGATAGCTCTCCCCACCCTCTGTAATTAACAGCCAGATAGGACTTCACATCTTCTAGCACAAGGCAGGGCATTGTCACCCTACTGATTGTCACATATAGGAGACAGGACTTCCTTCAGGAAAATCCAGCTAACCCTGGGGCAGCTCTGGCCTTCAAAGTGTCTCTGTTCCACAACGCCGGCCATGGATTAGGCTCCTTTCTTGTGTGTCATCTATTTGTGTACCCTTGTCAAACATCGCCTTTATTGGGTTCAAACTAAGGGTAACAGCAGGTATCCAAAGAGCATAACATAAGAAAGAGAGCTTCTGGAACTCCCCAGCTCCAGTTCCCTTCTGCTTTAGCAGGTGTTAAACCTCAGCAATATTCTCTTTTGCCCGGGGGCTGGATTACAGGCAGAGCCAAACAGCAGTTGTGCAGATCTGAGGAGTGGTTTAACATGCAGGGAACAGGAAAGACATTCAACACAGGAACACGAGGGTGGAAATGGTGATCTGGCACTGTAGCTCTTGCCTACTCTTTTGGAAAAAGAGAAATTTTAATTTTCATTTGACTAGCCACTCGAGGCAGGCAAATGGGATGTATATCCTGCAGAGCAGTGGCCATAAGTACCGCTGTAATTCAAACCACTGCAAACAGGCTTACTCCTATCTGTTTTCCGTGTTTTTCATTTATTCATCTTGGTTTTATATTTAATATTGCCTTTTCTTCCTGTGTAAGCTAATCCCTGTCTTTCTGGTCCCCTCGTGACGTGCATGAATATCAATCACTTATCCTACTGTTCAAACTAACAAGGACGAAAATTTGACTCTATTAAGCTGATTCATTATTTTGTGATGTCCCTCACCCCCCGCCCTTGGCACTGAATATCAAGGTAATGTTTCGATCACTCCATCTTGCTTCAGACCACCCCAGAGGCATTATTAGCACATGATGAACACAACCTCTCTTACTTTATTAGTTCATTATCACACTTAACACTGCAGCAGTGCAGTCAGCCAGCGGGTGACCTCCTGCGATTAGCTTGCAGATCTGCAAGGAAATCTGAAAAAAAACCTGGTGTTTTTCAGAACTCAGAGTTTGTTTCCCCATGTTAAATTCACCTCTCGCTGCCCTGCATGTGCCTGCAGAGTTGATGAGCCCTGGGGCTGGCAGACCGTGCTGGGGACCACACTCCTCGGGGGTGCAGTTGGGCTCAGGACTTATCATTTGATGGCCAACAGAAGCATGCTGTCCCCCTGGAGCGCTGGCCCAAATCTCCATGACTACCAATTTGGGATGAGGACCTGGCACACTGAGTGCCAGGAGGTCACAGCGGCAAAAAAAGGTGGTGGCGGTGGGGAGGAGCAGCTGGGGAAAAGGTCAAGGGGCAGCTTGCAGCACCTTCAATCACGCTGAAGCTTGACTTTAAAAGCTCCATGTGCTGGGGGCTTTTAAAACAATTTTGAGAAGCAATTGCCATAAAGGATAAATCTATTCAAATGCTGCGTATTTCTATCTACTACTACTTTTTAATTACTGTAATGGAGAATACAGAGAGCAAAAATACATTTCTTGCCCCATGGACGCCGTGATCTAAATTCAGGATGAGAGACAGAAGAAGCCTGCTAAAGAGGCAAAAGGCAACAGTACTGAGTCCACCTTCTTAGGATCCTTTTCCCAATGTAATTCACTTTTAGCTAGGTTTTCTAAGGAATTGGAGCTGTGCAATTACAGCGTCTGCCTGTCTTCCTGTCGCCCTGCAAAGACTCCTGAAGCTGTCAGGCTATTTTTACCAAATCTGCCAAAAAAAAGTAGAAGTCTGCAAGATTAACTCCTAGAAGGATCACAAACTGCCGGTGAGTGTGTAGAGCGGAGAGTAGGGAGGGAGTGCCCCGAAGGAGGGGAGGAAAGGGTGCTTCATCCTTCCTCTGCTGCAAGAGGCATCACTGCTGCGTGAACAGCGTGTGCGCGCTGGCAACCGGGCAGCATGCACAGAGCTGGGGACACGCTGGAGCATATGCTGCCTCTAGAGCTGCCAAAAATATAGAGGTATATGAGGAAGATGAAGCACTGCAGTGAGGAATTAGTGAAAACACGATGTACAGCTCAAGGAACTGGGGGACAGAGTAAGGGCGAGTGGGGAGATCTGGCATGGAGACATGATCATGTGTGGGAGGATGTTGGGGGACATGAAAAGATCTGTGGCGAAGCAGGTTCAGTCCATAGAACTATTTGGAAATAACTTGTGTGTGTGTCACATCCTTGGAAGTGCTCAAGACCAGGCTGTATGGGGCTTTGAGGTCTAGTGGGAGGTGTCCCTTCCAAGCAGGGGGCTTGGAACTAGATGATCTTAAAGATCCTTTCCAATCTAAATAATTGTATGATTCTATGACCTAACTCTGTACCTGGTGATTTAGGCGGAGAGACACACCAGAGTCAACAACAAACCAACATCTGCCCCATTGGTAGGGAATACTTTCCAGGAAAGGTGAACCTGGCATCCACCAAGGCTATCAAACTGCCTGCTGGGGTCAGTGAGAAAATTGCTGAGGAACGTAAGTGCAGTGGAAGCATTTTGGAAGGTGCACTGAGCACCACCTGCACAGCCGCTCCACCCGACTATGTGTGCCCCCCGCACTCCTCCCACTCCCCAGCAGCTCACTGAAATGCTTCACTCGAGCTGCCATCCGCCTGCAAATGCTCCCGGGCATCTGCTTCTGCCAAAATAAAGGCGGTTTTCCCACAGGTATGTCAGCCACATACAATGGTTATGGAAAGATAAATAAACCATAAATATTTTATATTTTCTTCTGTGCATCTTTGCTCTCATCCATTCCGCAAGAAAGCAGTAAGTCTGATTTGCGCTGCTGTAAGAGCCTTGAATCCTACCAGACCCCTCTCTGCTGCCACAGCTGTCACCGTGCTCATCCTGCCAGGCCCAGGGAGTGCCTCATCAGGCCAGACTTGTCTCTAATGAGGGCTAAACCTTCTTCCTTTGCACACCTTCTGAAAGTGTCCCATTAGCAGGACACATGAACTCAGCAGGCTGTAAGAACAGTAGAGAGAAGCATGTCCTTGGTTAGTACAACATTGAGATTTTGATCACGGTTATTCTTCAGCAATTTCATCAGAGCCTGTTGTATTTCACTCGAATAATTGGTAGTGGGATTAAAAACTAGAGAACAACAGATAAAAATTACTTAGCTCATTGCATGGGATAGAGGTTCTTATTCAAGGCTATTACTTGACTCCACTGCACAAGAAAAGTAGGTCTGCCTAAGGTTAGGTTTTACATTTCTGGGTTCTGTGTTCATTTCTGTATGCAAAATATTTGTTGAGTGCAAATGACTCCGCTCCAGAGAGTGCTGTGCTCTGCTAAACCATTTATTATCCCCAAATAATTTAATCTGAGCATAGGGAAATGACGCTGAACTCCAGAAACTTGCCATGTGGGCAAGCTGCCAGCCAGGGTAAACCAAAGACACTCTGTCCTTGGGGTGGGAAAAGGTACATGGTTGGCATGAGTTCTAAAAAAAAAAAAAAAAAAAAAAAAAAATTAAAGAAGAAAAAAAAAATCAGCATCAGGAAGTATCTTGGCCAAGAGGAACTTGGCAGAGCGGTATTTTAGCTTTGCTGAGGGACTGTGTATGCCCATTGAAAGGGTAACATCTGTGGAGGAAGGGCAAAGCGCGCGGATACAATGCAGTTTTATGGCAGCGCTGCTTAGTCAGGGAAAGGGACTCCGAAGGGAGCTGATGCAGCCAGCTGGCTGGCTGATGAATGGAGTGACGATCGGGGGAAGAGATCAAAAAGCTAACGGGTGCTCCAGCCTCCTCCAAAAAGGCAGCGGTATGAATTTCTGAGGAATAGTGAAGAGTACAGTTGGGAGTACGTAGGTGTGATTTTTGGAAATACTGAGCGCTTTTTGGATTCTTAATCATGAAAAATTAATTTGGTCTCGCAAGCAAGACAACGCAATGACAAAACTCCAAAGAAGCTGAAATCAGCATGAATGAATAGAATACAGACCAAATACTGGGCCTTTGTTCACAAAATGAGGCCAGAAATTCAACATATTTTGTATTGGTATTATGGATTCCCACTGGATTCCGCTGCATACCTTACGGAGTTGCTCACTGTGCAGAGCACAACAAAGGCTATTTTTTGCTCTGAATTGTGTTGCGGTGTGCAGCAAAAATAGCTCTTAAAGGTATTTAGTTAGTTAGTTATTTTTCTCAGGTTACTGCATTTTTTATTTCACCTTTAATGAACTTCAGGACATTCATTCATTTTTCCTTCATTTACCACATTGACCGAACCACAGTCACTATAGAGACATTGTCAGCTGATCAATTCCAAAACGTAAATTCATTTCTAACCCTACACCTCTTCTTGAACTTCTCTGCATAATTTCCATTGTTTCACACCTGCTTAAAACCCAAAAATGTTCTTCCTTTCCTTTTTCTCACTCTTTAAAAGAGCCACATGAACAGAAAAGAAATGACTTTGCCAAAGCCATAAAATTGATCGCAGAGCTTCTAAAGCAAATGCCTTCCAAAGCACAGAGAAATATATGTTTTTCTTATGTTCTTTAATATCATCATGGGTGTTAACATCACAACTACAACAACAGGCAAGGCAGTTCCAGAGACCATTGCAATTTTCAGCTGGCAATGGTCCTTCTGGCGTGTATTACCTTTTAAGATGCTTTTTCGGCGTCTAACAGCTGCCTTCAGGAAGATTTATATGCTATTTTAGTTTGTTTAATTTCTCTTCACAGTTAATGTGCCTTTGTTATTGTCGTGTGGAGTTCATTAACTGTGCCAGAAGATGGCAGCAACGGAAACCACTTTCGTGCTCTCCATTCATAAACTGCGTTCCATGCTGAGCAGCAATCAGTGGTATGATGGTATCAGTCAACGTTTAAAAATTGTTTTACAAAGTCAAGAAAAATCGTTTTAAGAGAAGCAGTCTCTACAGTTGTAGACACTGAAAGATGAGAAATGTGGAAGGAACAGCATGATTTGAAGGTCGTTTTTCCAACACCTCAGTTACAAACATCAGGGATAGAGATGTCAATAAATAAAACCCTAAAAATCATGACTTTCTCAGGCTACCATGACTGAAAGAGTTTAAAGTTGCTGTAATTCGTTTGACCTTCATGGCATGCAACAAAAAGCATTTGACTCTGGAGCAGAGGAGATCTGGAGAGATTCTGCAGACAAATCATAAAGATCAGAAATATGTTCTGGGGCCGCTGGAGGCTTGTGTCACTGATTCAGTGTGAAGAGGCACTGGGAGTAAGCTGTTTATTTAACTGTTTTTATAAAACATGTGAAGGAACACGTAGAGCCAGGCAGAGTGTTTCCTTAGGAGGAATGAGTATTTACACCAGCAAATTAACATACATATTTCCCACAGGACACAAGCATTATTAGACCTGTTACGAGCTTTGTCAGCAGCCACTGAGGAAAGAAAGAATCTTATTATTATCCTTCTAAACACGGACCAGTCTTCAGGGCAATACAGCTGCTAAAGTTATTGACACAGGCACTTGTGTTCCAGCCAGGATTTATCATCCATGATAAATGCAAAAACCGTCTCAGTTTCAGTTACAAGCTTTTGCTTCCAGAACGTTATTTATTTTATTTATTTATTGCCCAGAATAAAGAACACATGGAATTAGGAGGCAAACGTTGCTGGTTGTGTGCTCTCCTGAAAGGGAATTTGCGCGGTGAGAAAAGACACGGTCTCTTATTTCATTTCTTGCTGAATGTGGGGATGTTAAGTCGACTTGCCTTCTTTATGAACAAAGAGGAACTCCCATCCTGAAGAAACATCTGCTTTCATCATCAGTGTATCCTCACAGAAAAGACTGTAATACATAAAGCTTTGGCTAATTGCTTGTTTTAATGAGATAACAAAGTAAATCATGTTTATGGAAGTCAATCTGTCCTGCATCGCACTCTTTTCATTAGTGAGAAATTAGTCATGACTACTGGAAACAAATGATGTTATGAGGTTTTATGGGGCTTTCTTGAATTAGAAAGACTAATATTGCCAGAAGGAATACATGGGGTTTGTAGCTAGAAGCCATTTCAATCATGGTAGAGACTTCTGATTATTTTTCCTTCTGAAAATTGAAGACCCCCAACCCACAAGGTGTAATGAGCTCTACTGCAAGAAAATCTAAGAAAGACTGCTCAGAGACATCCCCTGTGCAAACAAGGTCAGTGATTATGTTGATATAAAGCAACTTGATCTAAAAGAAGTGTGGATCAAAAGAAGCCTCCTTTAGTTATATAAAAAACTGTAATTATGAGGTTAGTTAATTTGCAGAACAAAAGATCGCAACCTCTGGGTTTGTTCATAGTTTAATTTACGTCTGAGACCACATGAGGAAAATGGACTTTTGCATCTCTAATTGTTCCTGTGGTTAGTCTGTATGGGAAGCGCCTTCTCTCAAACACCTCAAATGTAATTATGTACTATTACTACCTGTGTCAAGAATTTTATTACAAGCTACAGTGAGTATTCATCCTACCTGGGTCTGTAATAGTCTAATGCGCAAATGTGTTTCTCTTCCTTTTTTCTAGCTACACAACTGCATCAAAAGGCAGTCAGATTTTCAGTGTCTTATTCTACTGCTCCTGAAATGTTTTCCAATCAAAAATGGAAGGGATCGTACATGCAGCACTAGTGGTGTGTTGTTAATCTATAGGGTATGTCTCACTCCTTCAGCCCTATTTATTTGACATATAAATAGAACAGAGAGATTTAAAGAGATTCTAATAATCCTAGGTAAAATTATGAACAGACAAATTATGTGATGCAGGAAGAGCAAAAGAGTGTCTTAACTGTCCTCTAAGGATATTTTCTTAAAACTGGTAAAAGGGGCACATGGTGCTGTGCTATCACACAGAAGTGTGGAGGCCCTGGGCAGCAGCATCCAAGAGGAGCCTGCTCTGGTCTATTTTTGCTCTGTAGTCTTTGCCCTGCAGGAGGAGGAAAGGGCATTTGAAGGCTTGTGAGCTCCATCCCTCACCCTGCTGCAGGCTGGATCCTGACTGCCTGTCCAAGTCGCAGCACAGAGCTTTACTGCCAGCCTCCTTTGAAAATGAGATGCCCTCTGAAATGCCTGAATTTAGCTGGGGATACATTACACAGGTTAGAATAGCAATGAGCTCTCACCAATGTCACCAGACTAAAGGGAGCATTTGTTGGATTTAGTAGTAGAATCTTAAAAAAAAACCAAAAAACCACACTGAAAACCACACAAATGGAAAGCAATCCAGAAGCATTACTTTGCCCTTCCTTGTCCCTTGACCAAACTAAAGCTTGACCAAAGCTCTCATTACCACAGCGGTCATATCTTACACAATACAATACTGCATTGTATTATACTATATCTTGCAATAGCTTATCTTCTGCTCTATCACCTTGCTTATACCGCTTTCCATCCTGAGCCTCCTGACCCTGTTCTAGAAAAAACAGGGAGACTACTGGAATGGAGCTGCCAGATGTGGGGAGACCCTTTACCAGGCCTGATCCTGACCCTCACTCACACACGGGCTGATGTACCAGTCTGACTTAGCTCCATCACCATCCTCATGGAGGTGCCCGATGCCCGGGTCTGGGGCTGTTCCCAGCTGCCCTTGCTCCCTGACAGAAGACTGGACTGAACAGGGCTTTGGTGCTGACTGCTTGGAGATGAGACTTTGGCTTCAGTGACGATACTGGCAGGTGTGGCGAGGTGCTGGCATCAGCCGGACTGGTTTGGGATGCTGACCTCAAGGCAGAGGAATGCTGCCTAAGCTACACATTGTCATTATCACCTCCAACCAGCTGGCTCACGAGGCACTGCATCTGGGGATATTTCCACTGCGTCTCTGCTACAATATTGACAACAGCTCCCATTAGATGTGCATTTATGGGGTGCTTTGAACTCCCTCTGAGAGGTAGCAACAATATGCCTTGTGCTGTGCCTGCAGGGACAGCCATCAGAGGCGATGGTGTGGAGGCCAGAGGGGGATCCCTGAGTCTGCAGACACACCATCTGTCTGAGAGATGCCATGTCCACAATCCCCTGTGCATGACGAAGGTCAGGTAGGCAGCAGTTGCAGCATTTTTCTCTCTTACAGAAGAAGGCGAGCTGCTGGAGGCAGAACATATCCCATATGGAGTCACATATCCAAACACTCAACCTGAAACTGATGCAGGATCCTGCATTTTATCCTCCTCCTTTTTGTTTTTGGGTTTTTTTTAAACATAGTTTTGTCTTCCTTTTTCTTTCTGAAGGTCTTTTTGCCAGGAATACTCAAATATCAGGAAGACAGCGTGTTTTTACCCACAGATCTCACCCCAGATGTGGTTATGTATTTCCAACCACACGCATATGTATATTTTCCAACAGCTGCCCCATCCATGGAAGTATTTAAGGCCAGGCTTGATGGGGCTTTGAGCAACCTGTTCTAGTGGGAGGTGTCCCTGCCCATGGCAGGGGGGTTGTAACTCGATGATCTTCAAGGTCCCTTCCAACTCTAACCATTCTATGATTCCATGATTTACACAATGCTTCTCAGGATAAAATTCTGCTTTTCTTAAACAACTTTCAAAAACTGTTTGCATGCCATAGGGAAACCACCAAAGGATGGGGACAGCAGGTGCCTATTAAGACTATCGGTCTGTCCTGGTGTGTCCTCGGAGCTGAAACATGCTTGGGAGCCGACGAAAGCTGTGCAGCAGCCGGGCAGGTCAGTGTGATGGGGTTGCCGAGCAGGGACCCCGGTGAGGGTGACAGAGCTGGGACAGGCAGCGTAGGCTACTGACGTGGCAGAAGTATTGTGGCTTGTCACGTGTCACTGAGCAGCTGGTTGTGAAAGACACTGTTTAAACAAACTGTTGTGTACATTTCCATGCCGGTACCTGTCTGCCCAGATTCTTATTTTCAAAGTAGAGCTCTTAAGCATATTTGAGTGAGTCATTCTTTTTGGCCAGCATTGGCAGCAACTGGAAAATCTAAACTTTATTGCCCTGTACATCCCCTGTGCTCCATAGACTGCACAGGAGTTTTCTGTATGGGTTGCCTCCTATTTCTGCTCCATTCACATCCTCTTTTCTCTATTTTCATCCAAGAACATTCTTGTTTTGCCAGGAAGGGCTTTCCAATTCCTGCTGGACACGTTATGTTTCTCCCCTGGGTGCAGAAGCACCTCTGTGTAGCTGCGTATTGAGCAAATGGTGACTACTTGGCACTAGCAACTTGATTCCTTTAATTTTATTCATCAGTGCCTGAAATGGTAAAACAGCTTTTGCATCCAGGAGTGAGTCCTCACCTTTGGGAGCTGAAGCCAGGGCCCACAAAAACCTTCATGCCAATGCCTGCTTGTTTATGTTTGCCTGTAACAGGGTAAGTGTATAACATTGGATTCAATAATTTCCAAAATATTAGAGCAATGTTACAGACATCCTTGGGCAGAAACTACCTGATTTTGAGGACAATCAACCAGAGAGCAGTGATCAGACCTTTCTAGTTAGCATGACCAGCACTTCCAACAACAGTTGGAACCCCCCACCACTCAGAGGATAAATTGACGAAATCTTCCAGCATTGTGATGATCTCAGCTCTTCTCAGTGTAAATCCAAAGTGTTTGATTAGGTCTGTGAAAGAGAAGGGGAGAGGGAGGGGAATTACCGTGACCAGGGTGAGGGAAAAGGAAATGAGGGATGCTGAACCCCTTGGGGGAAAAGTAGTTTACCCAGATGCAGATGACACAGAAGCTGTGGAGTGAGGGTGGACTTGGTGAATAAAGATAGACAGGAAGGGAGAGCACAGTCATCTTGTGGGGAAGAGGAAGGCAGGAATGCAGAAGTATCTGGGATGTGCCAGGAGTCTGACCTTGAGGTCCCACAAGGTGTATAGTTTGGTCTTTCCTTGCTTTGACTTAGGTAGAATAAAAGTCAGGAAGCTACTGGCTCTCTTAATACCACAGAAAAAGACCAACTCTCTCCTCTTTGGAAATCACCTCTGCCACTCCTCTTGCTCAACCAGCTCTCTGTAAGACAGAACAGCTGGAACAATCTTTCCCCTCCAACTATTAACCTCTCTTCCTATTCCCAATCTTCAGTGTAAAGAGAAGTATAAGATCTGCACATCATTCAGCCCATGGAGCCTGGGCTTTGGCAGGCCCCAGCAGCTCCAGTGTGACTTGCTGTGAGAAATCACCTTTCAAATAAGCAGCAATCAAGCAGCAATCAAATAATCATCTTTCAGATAAGCAGCAGCTTCCACTGACGGCACAGAACTAGGGCTGCAATTACGTGATAGCTGATAACAGCTTTATTGTTACATTTCCCTCCATTTCAAGAATATATTTATGATTAAAAAATGACACCTTTTGACATTCACTATTTGGGCAGCCTGGCAAATGTGCACGCAACAAGTGGGTGACTATTCACCACAGTATGCAGACTTCCAACAGGAATTTCTTGTTATTGGGAGCAAGCAGCCTGATGCTGCTCCTAATGACCAGGACACCAGAAACAAGGGGAAATTAATGAAATTTAAAATTGCAATGTAAAGTGGGAGGTGATGTATTTAAGTATTGCCTGGGAAGAACTGTCCATGAGGTCTAAGCTGACAGGAATGAAGTACAATTTAATAATGCACAGTGAAAGATCCTAAGATCATGGTCTTCAGAACTAACATGTACTTCAGGTCAAAACTAGGGAGTTAATGAACTGTAAATCATTGGGAAGAAGGAAATATAGGAGAGAATTCAGTAAACGCAATGGCAAACTATTTCAAACAGAATGTTTCCAATTGATGGAGAAGCAGGAAAGCCATCAATGACAGTGATGAAACTTGGGAAGCAGTGCAGAGAAAGACTTCAGGACTGGTCAGGAGATAAAAACCAAAAGCATTATAGTCCAGATCTATGCTGCCCAACTTCAGGTACTTCACAAAGGCACATTAATTAGGAGCACAGTCACCAGGAATGCCTGTAGTCAATGAAAAGAGATGGGCATCTCCAACCATTCAGCCTACCTAAAATCTGACTTGACTCCTAAATTAGATGTTTTATTTAAATACCTCAAGCTATGCCACACAAGAATAATATTGCCCTAGGGAATTTGCATGGCATCTTCAAAAACAAAGCCTGAGAAAGGAACTAGCTGCTACCAGAAGTATAAACGCCACAGAAGAGGTGAAGGTCAGGTTTACCAGCAGAACAAACTGATAAACGCTAGGCATGAATAAACTTTTCTGATGAACAGAAGGCCGATCTGTGGAAACAGCCTTCCATACGTAGATGGGGGAATAAGAAACTTGACTAGAATTAAACTGCAGCCGAATGAGCTAATTTAAGAGGTTATGTGATGAATAGACCTGGGAGAGCAAACATTTGGACTGGCAGGTGCAAAAAGGTCCCTTCTGCTCTTCCGTGCTATGCTGTTTTATTTGGATTTTTGTTACTGAATACAAACAGGACTAATCACGAGGAACATCTTGCAAAATGATGTATGTTTTGGCAAAGAATTATCAGGAGGTGCTGCTGCCTTGTCCTTGTCCATCTGCATCAAGGCGAAGGACAGTCTCTTTCCTGGGAGCAGAATTGCTCAAGAGGAAAACAACCAAGAACAGCTACAGCGCTGAGTGCCTGAGCTGCCGCTGAGTTACTGCACACCTACAAACAGGGTGAAATGCTTCTGCATCACAAAATGATATTCAGAAGCAGCAGAAAGAAGGTGCTTCCAGTTGTCACCAGCACACGTGGTGTGCACAGCAGTGTGTACAAGTGATGGCAAGTTAGGCCAAGTCACCGTCCTCCCACCTCATCACTGCTGCGGTCATGGAAAATCATTGCCCACAGGCCAGTCCCACGCGCAATCCTGAAGTGCTTGGGACAACCTGTTAAAACTGTCCCAGCAAACACAAGCACGGACTATTGATTGCAGCTGTGTGTCACCAAATGAGGCGGCGGAGCACAGCCAAGTGCCTAGCAAACAGAAAAGTGGGAGACTGGAAGAGCTTTGGCTAAAGTGTCGGCAGAAATAGATTTGGAGTATCATCTCCCACTATTCAAGCCTTACTAATTTTCAGTAATCTTCTATACACATTGCCCAAAAACAATGGGGGAGAAAGAGAAATATCCGATTCCCCTACAAATGACACTGAATATTGGCTAACCAGTTGGGTCAACAGGATTATAATGCAATAGAAACATGTTTGCTAAGGGGAACAAGATGTGTACTCTTGATTACTGTATCATATGCAAGGGGAAAGGCTGGGCCACAGTTCTCCAATTCTATCCAAACCCAGTATTTTGAAATTAATTTGAGGGGATGGTAGTTATTAAAAATTTTAGGTTTCAGCTTGAATCTGGATCTAAAAATAAATAAACAACACTCCCCAACCTTCTTTCAGAATAGCAAAAAATTGTTGATTTTCTCCAGTAATACTTAGTACCAACTTAGTGGCTGGTATTAGGAAACTCAAAATTTTGCAAAACCGGCAGAGAACCAAGTGAAGCAAGACAAAATCTGACACCATACAAGGCTGTAAGAGGCATGAAACATGTGCTTTTACAACACAGTTTTACAACAGCATCGATGTTCATTGCTCAAAGCTGTTTGTCCACTAAAGCCCTACAACAACAAACTTGAGACAAATCTAGAGTCCCATGCAGTTATTGAAAAATAATAAAATTGGTCACCCTTATTCTAGCAAAACTTACTAGCTGTTGCAAAATGTTTGCAAGGGCTTTACATTGGACAAAGATTCTTATCTTTTTTTTTTTTTTTTCCAGGGGGCATTGTTGCTCTGTAATGCTGTTATTGTTAGGGATAATGTTTGTGGTCAGTTGCCATTGACAGTGACAGTTGAAGTTCAGGCATCCAAATTTAGAAATGAAATTAATAATGGCACATGTACCAGAGAGCTTAAGTATGCGTTGTTTCTTCATGACTTACCAGGAAAAATTCTTACTGAGGTCCAAGAAAGTTTGGCACAAATAAGTCATAAATATGGAGTGAAGGGTCTGCCTCAAGAAAATGAGGTAAGTATCAGTATCATACGGATAAAATCAGCCAAAATATCTGGGGTATGAATACAGCTGAACCCCCCTGCTGTGCAGTCAGGGTAGTGTGTAACTGAGGAGGTACTATGCTGCATAAAATACACAGTGTTTGATAAAGCCCACATACATCATACTGCAGAAATTCTTAACTTAAAGAGGATTGTAAATTCTAAAGAGCACAAGCCATCTTTCTTTTTACACGATGAGTGCAACATATGCCTCTAGCACAGTATATATATAATATAAACACCACAAGGGCTGAAAGGGGATGGTATCTGACCTCTAACCGCTCAGCTGATTCACATGGCCATGCTTCTGTCTCAGCAGGCAGGCTTGCTAAACCCATCCGCTCCCCATAAATAATTGAACTTCTTTTCCGATTGCTTTCTTTTCCCTTCAAAGTGTGCTCTGCACACCCATATGCACTGGGCTGCTCAAATTAGGGGAAAGAGCATGGGCTGCTTTTGCATCCCCTTACATCTCTGGACTTCAGCCTGCTGTAGACATCAGGAGCTTCCCTCAGTGTCTAAAGTTACTCCTTCAGCTACGGCCAAAACTTCCTTAGACTCTAATAATAGCGACTCAAATGGTGAGCAGGCCATCACATTTAATTTTATTCTGGACTTCTTGAATCTACTTGGACCACAACAGGTAAAGGCTTCCAAAACATAAATAAGAAGATGGGAGGTAAATGATGTAAGAAAACTGAAAGGATCTCCAACCTCAGTGCTGTGCAACTTTTGCTGCAATATAATACACCTGAAATACTATAGTGGGACTCTTTAGCCCTCCATTAAATTACTAATTAAAAAAAAAAGCTGCAGCTCTTGGATTTTCCTCTCTATATTTTTATTTGAAGTTTGTATCTTACTGTTGTCCACCAAAAATCCCTGTACTGCAATCACCATTTATGAAATGTCACTAATTTCTCTGCAAGAACTGACTAGATACATCTTGCACGTGTGCCTGGAAGTACATAAATCCATCTGAGCACCTCCCCAGTGAAGACCTGACATGAGCTTTCCCTTCCAAGTCTTAGTCTTTCTCCCCAGGTAAGAGACCAGGTGCCTCACCTATGACAAAGAAATGAATGAGTAGCCTCTGCCTACAGAGCTGAGTAAGTCCCAACCAAACACACCACAGCAGGGACTGCAGACAGAAGGGAGGAGAGCTGCGGCTGCAATGTGTTACGGGCAGATTTATTTTGGGCAACGAGGCTACACATCAATGCTGACAGCATTTGGAGCAATTAAGTGTTCCAGACACTAACAAGGTTCACACTCTGAAGGCCTGTCAGTTCTGGTAAGTCACTAGAAACACAAGCATTTTGGAGTATTTGTCCAGGAACTGCCTTAGCGTGGCCCATCATCCAGCTTTGGACTATTTTCTTGGTTCTGAGGTCTTCTATGACTATGACAAAGTTGACCACGCAATACAAGGCAACCAGCATGAGCCTGGTATTTTCTTGTGTCTTAAGAAAGATGTATTTAAAGGAACAGCAGAAAGAAAAAAAAAGAAAATCCAAAGTATTTTGTCTGCAAAGATAGAAGCATCCAAAGGATTTTATCTGTGAACATAGAAGTATCATGTTGAAAGAGGAGGAAAACACAGCCATATAAATCAAAAACCCATGTGATTTCTGATTTCTAGTATGGTTTGAGGAACCCACAATAATTTATTATCATTTAGACAATTTTTCTATCACCTGATGACCCTTTCCCACTGGGGAATTAAGGAAAAACAAGGAAACCTGAGGGTTAAAATGTAAGAAGATTTAATAGAATAAGACTAAATAATTAATATTGACAATACTAAAGAACCAATATTGATCCTAATACCACCGTAAAATATACAAGGATTATACCCAGCCCATTCTAGCAGCAGGAAGCTGTGCACTCCCAGCAGTGGACAGCAAGTGTTGGACACTGCAAGCGCTATGGCTTCAGCAGGAAGGGAAGGATTCAGGGGTCTGGCACCGGGGCCAGAAGTTCNTTGACAATACTAAAGAACCAATATTGATCCTAATACCACCGTAAAATATACAAGGATTATACCCAGCCCATTCTAGCAGCAGGAAGCTGTGCACTCCCAGCAGTGGACAGCAAGTGTTGGACACTGCAAGCGCTATGGCTTCAGCAGGAAGGGAAGGATTCAGGGGTCTGGCACCGGGGCCAGAAGTTCCCAGGATCACAGCCATCAAGGAAGAGAGAGAACTTTTCAGCAAAATTTCTAATTTATATTGAATGTGATGTCTATGCTATGAAGTAACACTGCTGGTCAGCCTGGGTTAAGTGCCCAGGTCTTGTTCCTCCTCATCCCTAGACCTGGCTAAGTCAAAAACACTGAAACCTTGACAGCTGCATACCATAGCTGGCTATAAAGTATTTTCACAAATTCAAAGTTGCTTTACTGGAAAAGAAACTAGTCCTGTGCTGCTCAAACCAGGGCACTTCTTTACATCATTTAATGGTGTAAACAGGGTAGGTCCGGCCATGCCTCCAATTGTTCATAATATGATGACGGTGTACATGTCTTTAAAATAAACTCTGGCATACAAATACTTGCTAAGCCACATATACTGACTCAGTCTCACATATGTATGCTCCTCAGCTGGGCTGAAGTTCTTCATTAGACCTTTTCTTGGGGCCTTTGTCAGCATTAAGCCACCTGTGCTTGAAGGTTGCTCTGCTGTGGTACAGCTGAGGGCTTTGGACCAGGCTGCTGTGGGATAAAGCACTGTAAGAAGTGAGTGCCACTTACTTTTGCTCAGGAGCACTGACACACTGTCCCTCGGTCTTCACCTGAGCTACATTACAGATACACCTGTGTCTGGCCACGTATGCACTGGTCCAGACCCTGACCCACCCAGGCTGATCTGGGATCCTCCTCGTCACTGCGGGCTCACGTGATGATGAATGGACTGGTGGCTGGCTGACCCTGGTTAATGTCACTGAGCCAGGTTCTGACCCCAGCTCATTGGGTTGAATTTCTGGCTCCAACTCAGACCTCCTTGTCGCTATTGTCACCTGGATCATCTTTGGCAATCTGCACTCTTAGCTGAAACTCATAACCACAACCAGACCTGCTTTGCTCTTCTCGTTTGGGTGTAGTGGGGTTGCTCCTGCATGGCAGTGAAGCCACTGCTGTGCCTATCTTGCTGTCACCCTCCGCTCCCAGGTCACCTTGTTGCTTCATAAAAGCCGCTTCTCCAAAGGTAGCCACCTCTCACCTACCACTGGTATCACTGGTGCCAGTGGGACTGTGACACCACCAGTATCAGTAGCTCCAGCACAAGGCATACAATAGCTGTACAGATCACCAACACCACGTGACTCTCCTTTTAGCCAAATATTTTTGTTAGAAAGTAGTCTTGAGCCAGCCTACCGACGCCATGTGCTCCTGCCAGCAAGATAAATCAGGACAGTGGGCAAGACATCAGCAACTGAGACAAAGAGCCTGTTCTGTCACAGATGGATGGCAAAACTAAGCAGCGACACCCAACCCCTCTTGTGCGATTTCACTGAGCTGTTGGTCAGATAACCAGGGAACCTCAGTGATCTGGAGATGACGTGTTGCAGAAGCCCAAGTAAAATTCAAAACTGTCACATATTCCGACACGTGTTCTTTGGTTTTGTCACCTTTTTGTAATTTATTATTTGTTGTCCGAGTCTGACAACACCTCTGGGTACCCCAGCAATTACTTTTCCCAATGCAGCTGCAACAATCTCTCTTCTCCAGGGCTTTACCTCTGCCTGGCCTGGTGGGACCATCTCCAAATATACAAGGGCTATGACACTTCTCTTCATTCTTCCAGTTCCACCATGAGGTACTACTGCTGTCACACCTGCCTGCTACAGGACACCTGGACTACAGAGTTCTCCTCATTGAGATTCTTTGTCACAACTGCAAGGAGCTCAGTATGACACCTAATCCTCAGACAGCGTTGCTGTGAGATGGGGCTCTCAGCATGAAGGTGACCAGTTAAGTCTTGGCCAGTCAGTCTGCACTTCTAAGATTAATAATTATTACTTTATATATTAAGAGGGCCAGCGCAGAGGAAATTGTTAGGACATGGCTGACCTCACTACAATGGTATTTGGCATCTTGCATCTGAAATAGAATCATAGAATGGTTCAGGTTGGAAGGGACCTTAAAGATCATTGAGTTCCAACCCCCCTGCCATGGGCAGAGACACCTCCCACTAGAGGCAGGTCCTCAAAGCCCCATCCAGCCTGGCCTTGAACACTTCCAGGGAAGGGGCATCCATAACTTCTCTGGGCAACCTGTTCCATCACCCTCACTGTAAAGAATTTATTCCTGGTATCTAAATCTCCCCTCTTTCAGTTTAGAGCTACCACCTCTCATTCTATCACTGTACTTCCTGATAAAGAGTCTTTTCCACATCTCTTCTGTAGGCACCCTTTAGGTACTGCAAGGCTGCCACAAGGTCTTCCTGGAGCCTTTTCCAGGCCGAACAACACCAACTCTCTCAGCCCATCCTCATAGCATGCCATGCTCCAGCCCTCTGATCATACCACCATAAAATATTCCCACCACACAAGTTTGCTTGGCTACTATAGAGTGTTGTAGCTCATCCAGCAATGCTCCCTTGTTCGAATATTGTCTTGCATGCCCAAGGGCACAGCTATGCCTCTTATATTTAATTCCAACTCCCCCAGAAGTTGTAATTCCAGCTTACCCAGAAGGCTGTCCTCTGCTCTAACATTTCATCCTGAGGAGAAAATACTGGTGCCTCCAAGACACTCCTGTGTTGCCCTGTGCACATTCAATATGTGCTGACTTTTGTCCCTTTTTCTGCTCTTCTTAAATAGGATGCTGACAGAGCGGGCTAGAACTTTTCAGAAATGTGACTCTCCCATGCCCAAACGATTGTTCACCATGAGGCTCCTACTGCACAGCAACACAAAACACCAGGCTCTACCAGCACCCACAGTTAACACAACTGACAGTTCCTATTTTCTAGAAATAAATACCACTAGCATTTCCTTATTCAACACACACAAAAAGGCAACTAAACTCCATTTCTCTTATTTTTATGTAGAATTGTTATGAAAGTTTACCTTTCTGGAAGTCAGCGTAAACATATTTTGCATGCAAAGGAACTGAAACAGCACAATCATTGCTGTGTCTAACTAACTCTTCAGAATGTTCCGCAAAATTGCCACCTTCCCCTCCCTCAAATACTGCAGTAGTGGCAGGGCTCACCAGCGAGGTTTCATAAACATTCGCTTTTTAGAGATGTGACAGTTGAATCTCTTTTTGGTGGACAGGAATGCCCTCCTTTTTTTCTTTGTTTGGAGTCCAGCGGAATGCAGAAGAAAACTATTAATTTTGGCTTAAAAAATAGAACCACATAGACCTACGGTACAAGTCAAGATATAATTGACAAAAACGTGGCGAGAAAAGCCATTTCTTGTGCGTGGAAGAGCATCTGTTTTGGAAAAGCGAGGTACCTCATGTATCTACCCGTTTCTGAAGGGCAGGCGCACACTCCAGCCCTTCCCTTGAACCCCCAACAGCGACCAGCGCCGCAGACACCTCCCAGTCCACCCATGCTACTTCAGGTACCACACAGCTCGCATTTTCCACCGCCGGCGAGGAAGGCGCCCCACGGCGCATCCCCACACACCAGCAGGGAGCGATCCCAGAGCCACCATCGCGCCGCTCCCGGCGGGGCGCGGTACTCTTGGGCGCCCTAAGGAGGCCTCGCCAGCGAGGGAACGCGCCCGGCCCGCTGCCCTCCGCCCCTGGCTCGACCCCCAGCGCCATGGCTCGGGCTCCGACGGCCACGGCCCGGCGCCGGTGGCCCGGGG
>VZRU01004782.1:425-28900 GCA_013398155.1 Pedionomus torquatus
TCCCATCCGCCCCCCCCCCCCGTTTTTTTTTTTTCTTTTTTTTTTTTTTTTTTTTGTAAAGTTGTTGTTCTGTGTCAAGATACCTAAACAACATTTGGATCAACCTGTATAAAATTTATAAAAATGTATAAAAAAATCTTTTCAAACTCAATTTTTTAGTACTAAATGCTACTGATTTAAAATGAACATTATCCTTCTATCATGTGCCACTACTCTAGGAGAACAGTATAATCTTAATATAATTTTAGCCTTAAAGTCCTCACTTCTTAGCTAATGTATCTTAGACTCAGATGCTGACAAAAGGTCCTTAATTGTCCTGGATGAGTAGTAGCCTGCAGTACTACATGCTTGCAAGGTCAACAAAACCTCTGATACAGTACAGTTGTGATGTGTTGTATAAAGGAATAAGATACCTTTCCAAGCCCTGTTAATTACGTTACTTAAACTCCCAATACCTGCATTAATGTTAAACACAATAAGGATTCATTAATGAGGAAAGACGGATGCAATCCTAAAGCAGCCAAGTTTTGTTAAAGTGCTGGGTTTTTTTTCTATGCTTGTTTCATTCCTGCATCAAGAAACCGTAATGTAGGCTTTTTGACATTATTAATGTTCTCTGCAAAATCCATCTAATAGAGTACAGGTTGGTGCTTTTGCATAGACAATCAGCACACTGTTCTTAAAGGCAAAAAATATTAAATATAGCATGTAAGCTTTGAAGGGTATCGTTTATAAGTGAAGATTTTGCTTTTTTTTGTAAAGAAAAACCACCTTAGTGTTCTGTGATGGTGATCTTTCCTCTTCGTTTAAAAAAAAAAAACCAAAACAACGCAAAAGTCTGTCTTTTAACATTAGTTCTATATGTGTATTTACGCATACGCTTTTGAATCAAAAAGTGAAAGTGTAAAGATGAGCTAATGTGTACTAATTTGCAGTTTGAACTGTCAAACACCTGTGGTGGAGCGGGTACATTAGAAAAAACTGAATAGTAAGAAACGTTTAATTTTGGTGTGTTATTTTAAGAAGCAAAATACTACATTTAATTTTTTTTTTTTGCCTGTAACTCCATTTCAGGATGTGGATAAAATTCAAGCACCAGTATCTATGATTGGAATTATGGTTTAATCCCGCTGTCACAGTTTTATGTACTACTCTGGTCACAAAAGTTACCCGTGAAGGAGCCAGGGCGTACAGTTACTGTGCTTGGTGCTTACACTATGGGTTTCCTTATTCAATTAACTGCTTTCCAGGATCTGTGAAATTTTAAGCTGTGAGACGTATATGTGGAGGGTGGGAATTTCTTTCTAGGAGGTGAGTTGGTCTTGGAGGCATGCAGTGTGTTACAGGTGTATGTAGGCATCCTCCCTGGGCTGAAGCTGTTCAGCCATTTGAAAAGATGATTGAACAGCTCCCAACAAGTACGTGAGCCCTGTCCTCTGTATAAAATGAGAAAATTAACCTGATTATGAAAACAGGGATTCCTGCAGTACTGACTGACTGGAGAGAGATTGGTGGGATGGTCTGGTTCATGATGGCTGGGGCAGGCAGGTGTCAATCAATTTCCCCAGTGAAGATGGTTCCTTGCTATTTTAGGCCTGTTGCCAAAGTCCTTTAATTGTAATTAAGAATAATGTTTTGGGCTGTTTATTTATTTTATTTTTTTTTTTCATTTTTGTTCTTCTGTAGATTTGGAGTGGAAAATAATTTACGTGGGTTCAGCTGAAAGTGAAGAGTATGATCAGGTGTTAGACTCTGTTTTAGTAGGACCTGTTCCTGCGGGCAGACACATGTTTGTATTTCAGGTAAGTTTGATTTAACTATTTCTAAAAGGCTTGTGTTAATTTGTTTAAAGATGACTGGATCAAACTAAGAGGCACTTGAAAAACAATGACAAGTCAGAAAAATATTTTGGCCAGCTCTGAAGGTATGATACGCCTTCCTTTAAAGTCTGTTCATGAGCTGATATTTCTTGACCCTGATATTTCCATGGTAATATTTTCACTTGTGGTATCAATAACTAGAGACAGTGATATAAGCACTGTTCCTGTAGCTACTGATAATTTTGATCAGTGTGATTTATAAATATATTGTAGATCACTCAGTAAGCCAGTTACCCAGTTTACACAAGCACCATCGGGCTTAACGGTACTGCATGTGGTGGCAATTTCAGGCAAGCGGGAGACACTAAGTTAATGTAGAGAACATCTTCAGAAGATCAGGCCAAGAAATTAATTGTATAACTCGGCCACAACAGTTAAGAGTTTGTTTCTGTTTAGCAAGATAAATATTCAACCATGTTGTTTGGCTAAGCATGCTAAATCACAACAAAACAGCAATTGGTAAAATTAGATAGAATTCCAATGGAAAATAGTAGATGTTTGGGACAGAAGCGTGTAGGTCAAGACTGTCCAGCAAACTCTGGAGCATGTGACAGTCCCATAAAACACTGCTGTTACAGGCAAAAGTTACTAAGAAGGAATAATGAAGGGAAGGAAAATGGAGAAAGTGCAGCACAAAGATGGCTTATTAGCCCATTCTAGTTTCCATTTTAAGTCAGTGAGGGAGGTAAAGGGGGGGAACCTAAATTCTTGCGGAAGTTTTTTTTGTTTGTGGTTTATTTTTAAATGAAAACTATAATTTAGCTCACTTTTTTTCTCTATTACCAAACACTAGTTTTTGTCTTGTAAACTGACAGCAGAATTCACAAGCAGAAAAATCAGACTGAAACTGAGTATGGCTTACTGTATGAGAACCATGCTACTTTCCCAAATAGTATAAATTCAGTTAATTATTTAATAGCAAATGCATGCTGGAGTATAAGCATTTAAAAAAAAGTGTTAATGAATACACTTTCTTATTTCTCACAGTTACTGTAACTTTTAAAATATCAGCATTTGTGAGGCATCTTGTTTAATACTGTAAATTCCAGGAAACTTTTGTATAGGACAGGCTAAAGGAACAGGATTAGGCTGGAGGTTATATTTATCAACCACATACAGGCAAATCAGTCTTGAAACGTTTCTTTCTGTTTTTGGAGCTGGGCCTAATTTTTCCACGCTACAAATAAAGCAGATGTGTAACAAATGCATCACTTATTAACAGTTCTTCCATTACCAAGCTATTACAGCTTCCAGCATTAATTGTTCAGGTGACCCTCTGCTGCCCTCAAAGGGGCTACCTTGTAGCACTATATTCAGAGAAACCAGCTGGCATTTGCATCCTAATTTAAAAGATGCGGTGTTTTTAATTAAGTTACGAAGGTTCATTGTTGATGGTGATGGGAAGGAGCAGGAGGCAGGTGCCTAAAAAAGCATGCTTTGGCCATATGTTTAGGAAGGCCTTGAAAATTAAATTTACTGGTCTTGCTGTTCCTGTAGGATGGTCTAATAAATTGTATCCCAGTTATAAATGACACTACAGCTAAATTAGAAGTAGATACGTAAATATTTTGGTAAGGTCGGAATAGCCCATGTAGGAGAGTCAGTACTCCCCTGTTATAATAAAGTCGTCCGTTGATTTCCTATGAAAGTACTGTTGGTCTAAGTATATTAAGTCTTCAAGAGCACTGGATTTCAGGTGAGGGTAGGACTTGGCTAATGTGCACACGGGACACACCAAACCCCAAAGTACTTTGAGAAGCCTTTGCTGCTGACTGAAGCTATTTCATTCACTGAACTGAGGCAGCCTGGGAGATGGAGGGAACGAGCATGGGAAGGCCGGAGTGGAGCAAAGCACAGAACTGCAGGAGGCTTATAATATAAAGAACAGAGATTGTGTTCGCTTGAGACAGCACAGGAAGGGACCTTTGCAGAAGTATATACGTTTTTCAGCTAATAATGTGGTGTAGACTTTTCTATATAGGAAAATGGTTGCAAATAAAATGGAGTACCAAACAGCTAAAATACCAAGGATGATAAAACTACCTCTGAAAAGAAGAAACAGCCTCTTTTTTTTTTTTTTTTTTAACATTTAAAATTATTTCACTATTAAAGGCCCATAGCTTGGCCTGTTTGGTTCGAAATACCAAAACATAAGTAGTGAAACCTGATTTCTTCTCTCTATGCACTTGGGGATTTGTAATATATTCACAGAAGCTTCTTTTTGAGCATACAAGCACATAAATAATTTACTGTCTTTAAGTGGGGATATGACCTTCCACTAACTCAGCTACTCTGCAGTAATAGCTATGTGAATAAATGTATCATGGAAAGCAAGATAATTCAAGACAACATATACATTGAGTGATTTCATAAATTTCTTAAGTTATTTCTGGTTTAAAAATGGCACGACAGTACCATTAAAAGTTAATCCTACTGCCTGCCTTTGCCTGCTGAAATACCTGTTTGCAACTGCTCACTTATCACTTGGTTATACCAAGCTCTTCTTTTTTCTTCCCTGTGTGTGATCATTTGTTTCCTAGGCAATTAAGAGGTTTGACATCTAAGGCAGGAGGTTCAGAATTTGATAAAAGAAAACAGTTTTAAACAGTGTTTATTGTCTTTCCCAATCAGCAAAACAATTTTTGAGAGTTAAGTAGGATTAAAACTGAGTACTTCCTTGGATTTACAGCTGTAGCATGGGATATTACAGGACAAAGTGACAATGGGACCCTGTAAGAACTGAAACTCCACATTAGGGTGCGAGTTGAGTTTCATGGGGGGGTTAAATGGAACAGTGTCCTTTTGCAATATATTATTTTATAGCTGCCCACTGTGGAATTTAATGTAGTCAAACAGTCCTGGGCACTGTTAGAACAAGACTACTGAATTAAAGTATTGGCAGCTCTTGTGATTTCAAGCTTCTACGCTTGTCCTGTTCCTTGATCATTTGCATTCCCCTGTGCAAACTGTAAGTCCGTTTGGTCACTTTTTGTTCCCTTTAGGCCTGGAGGAAGTTGTGTTCTACCCTGTTTCCCTAGTTGCTTCTCTTACCCCCAGTGTATCTGTTGTACCTGAGAGGTCTGACTCATCTCATTCTTCTGCTAAGTGCCTACAGCTTCTTAGAAAAAACTGACTGGCTTGAAGGCTTAGAATTAAAGTAGCAAAGAGCAGTAGCCAACGATGCATGACCTCTAGCTCCCAGGCTTCACAGTGCTGGAGCATATAAATACTACAGAAAAGTAGGGATGAGCAAGACAGCAGGAATTAATACCATTTGTACTTGCAACATAGGTGCTCATTGTTGGCTTCAGATCTTCATGTAAAATTGCAAATATGAGGTGGTTTCATTTATGCTTAGATTGCTGTAACTTTAAATCCTATGGCAGAACGAGCCATCACATTTTATCAATAAATGTGCAGTTAGAAAGCATTTTAAGAAACTGATGTAAGTCACGTTTACGAGGCAAATTTTATTAATAACTGCAAAGCCAAGGTAAGTAAGGGCATTAAGAAAGATTATAAACATTGCCCATTAGGATTGCATTCTGGCTGAAAATTTGTCAGATGACTTAGAGCAATGATGCATTTAACTGCATATATTTTAATACATGTAGGCACGTGGACAAGAAAATTGTGGGACAGCTCAAACCTCACCATAGCCTGTCCCAGCTCTTCTTGCTGAAGTATAAATTGCGTTCTGTATTTCTCAGGGTTTAGTCTTGTTAAAAACACACATGCAAACAAATTGAACCTTGGAGGTTAAAAAAAAATAAATATTAAATACCCAAGGTGGGTTGGAGCACAATGGCACTGTAGAACTGGAGGGATGTGAGTACACTTGCTTGAACAACCATTCAGCTGATCATATATTTAAAAGTAGTTTTGGATTAAAGCTGTCTTTATCACCCATGGGAAATATCAGCACGCGCTATTACTGAATTCTAAGTAATTCTGTTTCTTTTGGATGGTGCCCTAAATTCAGGGGTGATGTTATAAAAGCAGATGTATTTTCTGTCAGAAGAGTCACTACTCAGCTAATAAGACACACTATTTAAGCTTACTCTGCTAGATATGCATGTGGTATCAATTGTGGATTTCTTTTTAATTCATCCTTCCCTTTCATACTTAGGCTGATGCACCAAACCCAGGGCTTATTCCAGATGCAGATGCAGTCGGCGTAACAGTTGTGCTAATTACATGCACTTATCGAGGTCAAGAATTTATTAGAGTTGGCTACTATGTAAACAATGAATATACCGAAACAGAACTGAGAGAGAATCCACCAGTAAAGCCAGATTTTTCTAAGGTAAGGCATGTTTTGTTCCAGTCGGATATAAAGGTACGCTTATAGGAATATGTTCTTAAGAAATAAAACCAAACCCCAAGTGATGCCATAAAGTGCACGGAACAACAAGGCATCAAATAATGGGAAAGACTTGGGAGAACAAACTAGAAGTGCCATGTAGTTGCCATAAACTTGAAGAACATTGAGAAGCCTGCAACAGTCTCCAAACCTTGGCTGGACATCGTTAGTATTTTTACGCTGTGTGAAATCATAAACTGTTGGGTTCCCTCTACCTGCATAACTGTTGACAAAGTTGCTCTGTTCTTACAAAAAAAAACCCAAAAAACAAAAAACAAAAAAAAAACCACCCAAACCCAAAAACAACCACCAAAAAAACCAGGCCAGTCAACCTTGAACTAAGTTTTAAGTATTAATTTGACACAGTTGTCATCCAGCTGTTAGACCTGCAGTTTCTGCAAAACAGCAAAAAAGAAACTGAAGAACAAGTTATGTATAAAATAAAAGTAGTAACCTGGTAAGAGCAGGTCAGATGATTATCTGAGAAATAGAGAGCTTGACCAAGGAACTGTACAGATTAAGTTTAGAAACATATATATCTCTCTCTCATAGTAAAAAGTAAACCAGGACTAGAATTAAAACATGTTGTGAAATAAAGGTATTTGGCTCCAAATATTTCTAGGAGAAGAATCAACTAAATATCAAGAATTAGTAGAATCCTGTGAAATACTCTATACAGGCAGACTCTGTACAAACCAACAAGGTTCTATGCAGCATCCAGGGTTTTTTTTTCCGTAGAAGATTTTGTGCACTTGGGTTTTCTCTTTATCAAAGCTGACATACATGTGTATACACGTTCCAGAGTTGTGTGATGGTGAAAATTCTATCATTTCTCAAATTTGCATGAGTTATATGACTGGATATATGAAAAGAGTACTGGGATGATGCATGTACTGTAACGACTAGTACAGAGACAATATAATCCCCAAAGTCCCTGAAACTGATTTTCAAATGTAACTAAATTGAATAGGTATATAAATTGGTTTTTTTAAATGTTGCTAATGATTTTCTATACTTAACTTAGTTTTCAGGGATCAGATGCTTAGTATGTTCTCAGAACTTGAAATTACTGTTAATTTTGAGGATTATTAAAATTATCTGTTCCTTTTTTTCTTTTGTTTAAATCATGTACTTGTTACTTTGAGTGTGAATGACATAATGTTGACATCCTTTAAGCACTTGTACTTAGAAATGTGTAGAACTTGCTTAATTCTCTGATTTGCTTATGTAAAAAAACTAGCTCTGCTTCTAAGACAAAAAGCAGAAAAGGCTATCATGTATTTGTATAAAATGTCTGTAATGAGACCTCGGGACAGAATTTAAACATACAATAGAAGGTTATTAGAGATAGTTGTAATTAATGGCTGATAGACCCCTATTAGGGTTAAAAGAGAAAAAAAAAATGCTCTTGTTAGTTTGTACAAGGGGTTGGGAAATGTTCAATGAGTACACACTTTCTTGGAGAATAAAGTCAGCATTTCTACCAAAGCAGACTTTTCCTTTGATCAGTCTTAACTTTCATCATGAGTGACCTGTGGTGCTAAGTTGCCAGCTTCCAGAGTTAACTATGTATTATGTTGAAAATGGTGAAAGATTAAGAGAAAGTGAGCATTTTCTTTTTTGCTGCATGAATAAATATAACATGTTTTCAAAGGAAAATGAAATCCAGCCATGGCAGTAAAACATATGACTAATGTCTAGGCATGTCCACTGCTACAATATTACTGTCTTCCAAATGGAAGTAATATTTTTAGTTTAAAACTTGAGTATACAAATGAAAATCCAGTTAATCAATCTAAAGCATGGTAATAGAATTTAAGGAAAGGTTGTATTCCTAAAGAGAGTTAGTTGCTGGAATTGATACAGTTATTGCAAACACCATAAAATTGATGCAAAATTTAATGAAGTACTGTGGTTTGCAAAATCTCTGTGGGAGTAGTTGTGTCCTTTTGTAAAAGCTGGCTAAAATAATAAACACTTGCAGCGTTCTTGTACAGCCTTGAACTCACAGAACAGTTAAAAATATCCTCTTAAGAAGGGAATTATTTTCCTGATAGGATATTAGAGTACATGAATGAATTAGAAGCTTCTGTAAGCATGTTTCTGATCCATAGATAGCAGCTACAGATTTACATTTGTATGAATTGCCTTTTTAGACAAATTGCTTTATACAAACAAGGCTATGGGGAGTAGTAAGGGGGGGGATCTATATGTACATGAACTCTGGTTTGAGATGTACTCATTATATAATATGTATGTATTTTCTTCTCCCAGCTGCAAAGGAATATTCTGGCATCTAATCCCAGAGTCACGAGATTCCACATTAATTGGGAGGACAACACTGAAAAACTGGAAGATGCAGAGAGCAGTAACCCAAATCTACAGTCATTGCTTTCTACAGATGCGTTACCTTCAGCATCAAAGGGGTGGTCGACATCAGAAAACTCATTAAATGTTATGTTAGAATCTCATATGGACTGCATGTGACTAACCACCATCCCTTTGGTACTGTACATGTGTTAAACTGTAAAAACAACCAGAACTATTTCCCTCAAATTCCATAAGTACATAGTTGACAAGCAATGTGAAGAACTTGTTTTAAAACATCCTGTAGAAAGTTTATAAAAACAGTATTTGAGCAAATTGTGGAATATAAATACAACTATTTTTAAGTAATTGCCTTTTTTCTCTAATGTGTTATTCTACGTGGTCTAAATGAAACCTGATTAAAGTGTACATACCTGTTCTCCTCCCTTCCCCTTTACTTTGTAAGCACTATTAAAAACTAAAAACCTTAAAAGTTAAAAAAACATTCAGGCAAAATGAAGGAGTAATGCCATGTCCCTGTCTGATATCCAGATTGCCAACTACAAAGTGTCCTTTAATAGCAGTTCAAGAACAAAAAATCAGTAGATGAAGTGCAAAGAAAAAGTATCTCAAAAAAAAAAAATTCCTCTTGCTGTGAAAGCAGGCACCACGGTATAATTTTAGGTGCAAGCTTCTTTTCCTTTCAAGGCACACTCTTGATACTTAAAGCATGCAGTTTGAGATTTACCATCTGCTATCTTGGATTTTAGGATCTTTTTATTTTTTTAAGGAAAATCTCCTGCTGCTGCTGTTTAGTCAAACTGTACTTTAAGGACAGTGTTCCATGTGAATTTGGGTGGGTATCTCAGCAAAGAACCCTTTTTCAGCCACCCAAATGGCACACATGGTTGAAAGGATTCAAGTAGTTACTAGAAAATTTAAGCATCAAAAGGAACAGCATGAGTAGCCAAAACTGCTCTTTTGCACCCAAATTATGTTCAGCTGCTGGGTTGGTACGTTTATTTTTCAGGTATACTTTATTCTAGTAGTGTTTTTAACTAGCAGTAAGGAATTTGGATGCTCGCTTTCTGTTTGTTTAAACATCTGGAATTGAAAGCGTCTCCCTCCTCTTTAAAGCAGTCTCATGCACCAGTATAATCAAGATTCAAACGCTGTTGTGGCAGGCATGACACACTCAGCAATACATTGCCTGCCCTGCAGCTCTTGCACTGAGACATCCCTGTTACCTGAGACATCCTTGAAGTTAAAAAGAACTAGGCAGTAAATTGTAAAGGCTTAAGACATTATTATGACTCTGACGATTGAGTTAAGTCCTTCCAGTCCTCATCGGCCTTATACATTTGCTGTGACTGTATATGCATTTAAAATTGTAATCTGTCATGTTAGATTACAAAAATATAGTTCTGCTAGTTACTAGTGATTGTCCAAACTGTGAACTCTTGTAGGTTCCAGGCCCTTAAAAAAAGGTAAATTTCACAATGACTGACAGTATACATCTGAATAAAAATAGAACACTTTCTCTTCTCTTTCTGCATCCTCTAATAGGGATGAAGATGTCCCAAGCAGTTAGTGCTTCTGTCTTTCCATGTCATTAGTGAAATTGTCTTCATTTCTAACATGTATATTTTTTAAATTGGAAAGGAATGTACATGCACATATTTGTTTCTTGTATGGAAACTCAGCAGTACATGTGATAGCTGAAGAAATTAATGAAATTCATTAATATTTAGAACCTTAATTCTACTGTGTACTCTTGCAAATCTGTTTAAAATAATGATCGACAATTTAAAAGTATTAACAGTAGTATTTGTATTACTTAACACAAAGAACTGGTCCCCCAAACCAGCAGTTGCTTCTACTGAGGACTGAAATTCTGTGAACTTTTGAGGAAGATGTTTTGTTTTTCAATTATATTGCAGCTTTAAGATCTACAGTGATGTTTTGGCATTTTTCATGCACTTTATTTTCTATTTATAAATCTCTTTTAAAATATCTTTTAAATGTAAGCATGAAGTAACATAGTCATCTGCTGCAGGACTGGCAGGCTAAGGAAGTCTGCCTTCAGCTAAGGCTACCATATTTCAAACCCTTGTGTCTACTAAAGATTCAAGTGAACACATGATCCAGTACAAGCTGTGACCAGAAACCCTCCTTCAGTAGCTTGAAGGCTTCGTAGAAGCATATGTCACAAAGGGATGGAAGGAAACTGTGTTACTGCTACTGAAGAATCAGCTACAAAATAGTCAACAAGACTTCATCCAGCAAACCAAGTGATTTGGAGAAACCAGAAGGCGAAGATTTATTTTCTGGTTAGGAGAAAAAAAAAAAACATCAACTGCGCACATCAACTTGGATGCAATAAAGTTCAAGCTAGACCAGATGGCAAAATGCTGCAGTAGAATTTGGCACCAGCTTACCTGATACACTGACACATCCTAGATAGAGCTGACCCACTAATTACAGGAAAAAAGAATGACCCTGCTGTGCTCGGTGGAAACTGGAGGAGAACAATCATACCTCATCTTGGCAAGAGAAACAGTCTTTCTATGCTTTTTGAGAGACTGGATGCCTCTTGAGTCTTTTACAATTTTGTCCAGGTCTTAGCAGTTTATACACACAGTCTTCGGAATACCACACTTCCTGGAAAAATCACATTCCAGAGACATGGAATTTGAGAAGCCAAAATCCAGTACTCCGGAGGCTTTGGGTCTCATCATAAGGCAACATCAAAGTACAAACTTGGTGGTATTAAAGATACAGAGCACGTAAGTAATTTCTGTAAAGACTTGTCCCTGATCTCTGTAAGTTTTGAAACAGCAGGGCTGTGTGTATGACATACAGACAGCTGGTGCGGACAGCACAGTGTTACAATTTCAGTATCCAATATGAGTTCACCTTCCCCAGACTTCCACTTGCAGAGGCCACCAACGTGCAAGGGAACGCTACAGATTCTGTTGACAAGACTTGTGATGCATTGTGCTGCATTTTTACTTCAGGTAGACTCAGGTCCATTAGAAGCTTGCCATAATGCTTATCAGAGGTTATTCATGTACAAAGAAGTAAACGGATCAGACAAGGAAATGGTAGGGATGAAAAACACAAGTGGGTTTTTTTATGTCTAGCTTGAAAAATACTTGTCCCTTCATCTTACAGTCACTGTGATTTATTCATGCATGACCTTCAGTCTGAATTACTATGACCCTCCAAATTTGAAGCAGGCAGAAAGGCTCCAACTCCATCATAAAGGAGGTTGGTGAAACTTAACCTCTCCGGTGGCTCTGTTAAGCTCCATTGAAAAAGCCAAGCCTTACTCTGAATCTGCAAGACTGCAGCAACACAGAACTTTACTTGTAATAACCACAGCAGCTTAATTTGTAGATTGCCAGACAATCTGTGTTTTTGAGATGAGAGTGACAAAGTCACAAAGACAAATCTGATGATCTGACAGTTGGTTATTTTCTTTTGTAGGGCTTCAACTGCTGATTTTCTGGAAGTCAGTTCAGAGTGGAGGCTAGCCCCTTGAAAAGATTGCCCCCTGCCATCTGAAAATGGTGGTAGGGAAGAAAAAGGTAAAAAACCCAAAACCAACACCATCTTATGTTGACCATGGACACTCCTGCCAAATCCTCGTTTACTGGAGACCAAAAAAGAGCAGAGTTAACCAAGTCTTGTGGCTTCCGTCCAGGGAGCTGCAGGAGATCTTTCACATACCCTTTAACTACCCTATCTCTTATCCATAGCACAGGGGGCTCCAAGTTTGCAGATTCTTTTTTAATTTTGGTCTGGAGGTGATGGTTCAGTTGTTCCCATTGCTTGCTGGAGGTGCCAGCTGGGAAGATGCAACAAAACTGACAACTACCCATAAAAAGGCTTCCAGTGGGGAGGGGACTATTCATGCTAGGCCTTCCCATTTGTATCTATGTTTGCAGTTAGTTCTGCTTCTTAAGAGCTGGTCTTGTATTGTGTGATATGAAGCTGGGCTGAAGAAGACACGTAGGAGCATTTTTGCTTGATTTTTGGTCTAGGCAAATAATATCGGAGGAAGAAGAGCCAGCTGGAGTCACTTAGTTAAAGGCAAACCTTGGGTTGGTATCTGGACCTTAGAAAGAAAGGCCCTTTCAGGAGGGGGCAGAGGGAGGATACACTTCAACAATTCCATCTTTCAGTAATACTGGCTGGGAGGCACGACTGGGGCATGTGTCTGGCCTCCCTGCAACAAAAAAAATCAGGAAGGAGGTGTCTGTGCAGCAAAAGGCTACACCAGAGGTAAGAGACAACAGCTGCATTTTAGCATCAGTGTTAAGAACTGGCTGAAATGTCAGGAACTTTTCAGGAGCACTTGAGTCTCCCTCTAGAACACCCCTGGACCACAAGATAAGGAGGCCTACCTTTCAACACAAGGGAGGGGTTCTCCACTTTGTCCTATCTCACTAGAAAGGTGTGGCAGACCTACACTGATACAAACTGGGAAGAAGCAGGAGGTTTATGGTAAAGGGAATCTTGAAGACATTAGATATCCATCCAAAAATCAACTGCTTGAAATACCTGCCATTTCAACAGCAGGATGAAAGGGTCTGATAAAGGCCTGCCTGGATGTATTATGCCAGAAGCGCAAAAGACCTGAAGTCTCCAGTCAACATGATAAAGATGCTGCTCCTGGAGTAGTTCCTGTCCATCCTAACTACAGGTCTTCAGATACAGATATATGAACAGACAAAAACGTCTGAAGACAGTAATCTACTTGGCCAAACTATCTTTTGCATGCTGGTAGTCAAAGTAAACGCTGTTTCAGGACAAAGCCATTTTGGAGCAGCCCTATTGAGAGGGAATCAAGGGAATTGAAGGATCTGCAAGAGATAAGACATTGTTACAGATGTGACACATCTCTGATGAGGTTTGATCACAACTTCAAAATTCATTCCTTCGAGAAGCCCAGCAGACATCCTAGAGTTAAGGCCTCTTCAACTTGAGACTCAACTGTTGAAGGAACAGCCACCAATGAAGTCATGCTCTCAGGAAAATATTTTCAAGGTACACAGCAGCAGAAAATACTTCAAGTTCATGTACAGTTATGACTATTCAGGAAAACAATGAAAAATCCTTTAACAGAAGGGAAGATCCCAAGAAGAGTGGCCTAAAGGCTGCTCTTTGTTAATAAGGTTATCAGGGCCAGGGTATGAAGCCACAGTGGAAAACTTCCCCGGCACTCCCTTGGCCTGTATCAACTTGGGAATGCCCAGTGACAGTTTGGGGATCTACAAACAGAAAAAATGTCTCCAGTTTCAGTGTCTTGTGTATCTCAGGATACTGACACCATGTACTTTATTCATAACCATAGCCAGATGGCTCATGTCAGCCACTTTGAACTGGTTTCTAATGGATCAGAAGAGAGACCTGGAGCCTGTTAGCACCTGAAGCCTGCCTATGGGAGAGGCTTACTATGAAACAGAAAAATGTTGGTTTCCCCTTGAGTTAGTTGCCTTCAATGAAAAGAAAAAAAAAAAAAAAAACCCAAAAAAAAAACATAGTAGCAAACTGCTGCTGGCATGATATGGACAATGTCAGACATTGCAAATGCCAGCAAAAAGGGCAGTACTCTCAAGGCTCTGTAGAGGCTGTAAGAGGAGAGGCCAGAAGGCTGCATTTTGTACAGCTCAGGAAGGCATATTGTACAGAACTGGAGAGCTGGAGAACAGCTGATAGTCTCCCAGATTTTTAGACAAGCTGTTCTAAATACACTTCACAAAATTCTTTAAGCAGTCCATCTGTAGAAGAATACAACACCAAATGAAACTTTGCAGGGATGTGAACAGCAAAATATGCACCAGAAAGGGCAGAACGACTCTGGCCTGAATGTCCAGGAGCTCCAGAGCCACCAGTAGCCAGCTTGTGCTGGTGCCTGTCCCTATGGAGTCAAACGTACCACTCAACCAATTGCTGCAGATCTCAAGCTCCAGGGGAAAATGAAATATTTTCTTATTGGCGATTACCTCATCCAGTTATGCACGAGCAGTTCTACAGCTCTGGGGATGTCAAAACAGTTGGTTAAACTCAGTGGTAAGGTGGGAACCAACCGAAAATTTTGTAAATGTCACTAAGTCTCTTTTTTTTTTTTTTTCTGGAAAACTATGTATTAATTTATAAAAATTAAAGCCACCTGAATGACTTGCTGTAATTCTCAGATGAGAGAGCTGGGGGCAGAGAATGATCCAGGCCTTTACAAACACTAAACAGTGTGTAGACAGAACCAGACAGTGGGACAGATGGTTCCCTTGTATTTTATTTACAAATCGAAGTCCTGTAGGGGACAAAGAAATTTCTACCATGGACTGGGTTGGACTTCTGACTGCTAACTTTCATTAAAGAGGTGTGGGAGGAACAAGACCCAGTTCCTCATAAAAGTAATAAACTTGCAGAGAACTCTCAACATAAAATCTCTGCTAAGTGTTAACAAGAAAAGCAACCTAAGGAAACAAGTAAACTCAGAAATGCTATCTAGAGAGTAGAGGTAAAGTTCTGGTTTTACCCACAACAGAGAATAAATTACTGGTCATTTGTAAGGACTGTTTGCCACAAGGGGTTAACTTGAGCCTGTTGTTGAGCTAAGAAAGACGAAAATCTTCCATACCCATTCACTAGGACAAGAAAGCAGGGTGTTAGCATCGGTCAAACTTTCTGAATTAGGCAAAACCCCCTTGACAAAGCACAGACTGTTCAAAAAGCACGGGGAGAGGCAGGTATCTGACTGAAAGAGCAAAGGCCCAACAGCAAATGAAGCTGTGGAGCTAGGTCACTGTCTTCTGCAAGGCAACTCCAGTTAGTTCTGGATGGAGTACTGGAATACAACACGCACACGACACCGCAGGGCCCCGGGGGATCATAGTCAGTCTCAAAGTACATGATAGCTAAGGTAGAGCAGGAAAGAAACAGGGTTTTGGCACAAGGAGAATGTTAATAATTTAATATGGTGTCCTGGTACCAATAAATGTTTGTACCAGGAAAAACTAATACGATAGTTTTGAAAGCAGAATTCTAATTCCAAGGTTGACCCATAGCTCGTTTCCTAAAGCAGTACTGGATGGGTAAAGCATACAGGATGTGTTAGCGTACAAGATCTTACCAAAGGTTGGTTAGATACCAGCAGTTTCCTCTACAAGAGGAATCTAAATTTGAGACAGCTTTTAGCACTTTGTGAGAGTTTACCAAACCTCAACTGTATCTTGGCCCATGTGGACAGTAATCTCAGAGCCAGTGATTAAACTGCAATCTACATTTTTTTATGTAAAATAAGGAGATAGCTGAAAGTAGAACTTAGGGATTTAGTCTTTGTACACTGGAGGGAAAATCATATGCATTAGGACTCTCCTCTCATGAGAAAATAGAAATTTGCAATTTAAAGCTTACAATTACAAGGAAAGTAAAACAATTTAATAGTTTTCTAAACTCATCATGTGGAGCTTCTGCATGAACAGCAAGTCGACAAAATCAGTGTCGGGTACAGTTACATATTCATAAGCAAGACACTACTTGCACAGGGAAGAAAATAATTCAAACTATATCCACTGATTTTCAGGGAAATGTCTTTGAATATAGCTATCACAGCTGAGCTGGAAACCATATCATACTGAAAATGAAGGAGAGGAAGGAGATCTGGCAAAGAAGGCAAGAGCAACATCACAGGCCAAGAACTGCTGACAGAGCGAGATTACTACTGACAAAAGTGGGCAAGGTCACATTGAAATGCATGGCAGAATTTCACTCCAGGTCACTGTCAGTGCCCTAGCAAAATTTAAATGATTCAGCCTGCTCTCAGTTCCTAACACAGAACAAAAGCTGGAGAAAAGGTTATGCTGAGCCACAATGTTCTCTCTGGCTTCTCTCCAGACCTATTTGTCAACACTTCAAATGGAAAAATCAAGAGGCATATTTGTTTCATAACAAGTTCCCTGCACACAAAAGTGTATACATTGGACATCACATTCCACTTTCACAGCTATGGAAGACCCAGTATACACATGTACACATAGCTATGGAGCTGGGAAAGATTTATTCTCTCTTTTCCCGTATATAAATAATGTGGTTTTCCAGACAGAAAATGAAAAGCAGCACTATCTGAGAAACATCCAAGTTACATAGGCCAGCTGAGACACTGAGGTTTGTCCCTATTTTGTGATTTTGCATGTACTAGTAATATAGTCATTTGCTCAAATAAAGTCATTTGCAGAGATAATCTGACCCTGCACACTGTTCCCAGAAGAGTCTGTAAAGATTGGCATTCAAAGCCAGCTGAGACATGCCTAAATTTAACACAGAAAAAAAAAACCAACCAAACCAAAACCAACTCCCTGAAACCATCTTGAAACCATCTTTATGAGTCAGAAATAATTCCTCAGCACAGGGGTGAATTTCCAGAAAGTAAGCAGAAATCAAACTGGCATCCAGCCAGAACATACAGAAGAACAGAACAGAGGAGAGTATCTGTTCAGGAGAAACCAAATGATGCTAGCCCATCACACAGTGGCAGCTCTGGAAGGATGTCAAATTTGTCATAGCTGGGAAGAACACTAAAAATAAAGGTCCAGATCATCCTCTGCCAGCAAAGCAGCAAGAGGTGCCCCTGGATGAGGCTTGTAAGGTTCCCTGTTGGAAGCTCATCAGACTGTTCCACTGATACAGAAGAAAGGGCAGGACTGCCCTTCTGTAGAGAGTCACGTCAAGCCTCATGTGCCTTCACAGCACTTCTTTGCTTCAACCATGCTCATACAACAATCTATAAATGTACATGTTCATATATGAACATAAATATTCATATACGTAGAAGGCCTCTAATAAAAGCATACTCCAGTGAAAAAAGTAAAGCGTTCCAGCTGAGGAAGCACATACCTGCACTTGTAGATCCAATTCCTGCAGTAAGCACAGACCGTGGCATGATCTTTACTGCATATTTGAGAAACTGAGATTTCCCTGTACCTGGGTCTCCAACCAATAAAAGATGTGATTCACCTTGGGGAAAAAGCATTGGTGTAGGTGTAGATGGTTCATATACAGAGAAGAGAAAGAGATACACAAAACACCCTTTATTAAATAATACTTTTTATTATTCACCTAATGTTTAGTACTACATAAACAGAATTACATATCGTAATGTATAAGACTGCATTATTTACTGGGTGTGATAAATACACTGTTTAATAAAAGCATCCAGTCATATTGCTGTACCCAATCCAAATTTTTACAGTGAAATATTTTAAAAGTACTAGCAGTACATATTTTCTGTAAAGTGGGTTCTTGCGTCTTAGAATACTCATTTCACAGACTCAACTCACCCTTGAATGCGAAACAGGATACCAGGGTTTAGTTATCATTCCACTATTCAGTTCACTTAAATTATCATGAAAGGGACTAATAAAATCAGCAGGTTGTTTTTCTCAATCAATTCTGTTATACTGCCAGTGGTTACACAATTTAGTAATATTGAAACAATGTAATTACAGAAGTAAACAATTTGACTACTACAATCTCACTGAAATGCTCTAAAATTATTTCATTGTCTTCTACAAAACATTAATACAACTTCAAATATAAAGGCTATGACCTTATTTAGCTGCTGGAGCATTAAGAAAATCCTGTATTTGTATATACACACAAATTATTTTAGAATTATTACGACCTACATAGATTATGACCTGCATTACCACTTGGCACACTGCGTATTTGCCATCTAATAACAACAGAAGGAGAAGCAGCAGGCAAATAACTTACAGTAACAGAACTAAGTGAGATGTGCTGACAATCACGGATGGAAAAGTCTGGCATTAGGAAGTAAAATGAATCCTTTAATTTTTCCTTTCAATGTACTATAGTGATCTGCATTAAGGAAACATTAACATTCCATTCTTTGATGCCAAATACTGCTGGGAATATTCTACTAGAAATAATTTCAAAACGTCACTTAAACAATAAAAAGTGAGTTTATGTTTTATCTAAAACAACTGCCTTTAATATTCTACCTAATGGAATCTTGAACACCTCCTTTTACTGAGTTTTATTTGGGAAAAATTAAAATAAAAAGAGGAAGTCTAGACACCCACTTTATTTGTCTGAGATCCTGGAAGAATACTCAGCATTAATCAAAAATTGCTCTCACTCAAGAAAATGGGATCATTATACTTCCAAAACCTTCCTGCTTTGATTTTTTGAGGTGGGAGGGATGTAGGTGAAGACAGGGATGGGAACAACTGTTAGGAAGGATGTGATAGCATTAGAAACAATACTAACCTCTGATTCGAGTTCCAGTAGCATCAGTCCTCTGTACGCCACCAGCGAGCACCATGGCTACAGCCAACTTCACCAGGTACAATCCAAAAACTTGAGGACATAAGCTAGCCAAAATTTCATTCCTCCCTAGAACAAGAGGAAAACATGGCACTCAGCACTGCCCTACGAGTAAACCTTGTTTTCCTGTGGCCTCCTATATAAAGTCCTATGTACACTGACAGATAAATGTCCTATGTTCACAGCCCTACATCCACTCACAAACAATTTGGGTCTGCTTCCTGAATGAAAGGAACAGGGCAGAGAGGAGAATGTTTTAAATTTTTTGTTTGTTTTTTAATGAGACACAAAACAGTTTGATCCAAAGTTCCTTCACTACAAAGAAGTTAAACCTTCCATGGTCACAAGCAGCAAAGTCAATCCTATCACAATTTAAGGAACTTATGGTCTGGATATCATGAAAAAAGGCACTGAATGCCACCATGCAAATTCTTTTGTTTCACGGATAAAAGCGTGGGGGCTATGAAGAAACTTAAAAGTTTCCAAACTTCAAAACATCCCCTTGAACGTTGCTGTGTTGTACATTTAAGAAAGCATCTAACACTTGAAGTATTTTGCCCCAGACCTTTGCAGCCACAGCGTGGCTCATTTTCTCATCTTTGTCTTGAATTTGCTTCTCCTTTGACATTTCTGTGTCAAAGGTCCCTCTCCCCCTCCCTACCACAGTCTCTTTCCAGCAACAGACTATTTCAATCCACTATGACAATGCTGTTGGCATAGAAGATGTTGAACAGAATGAATTCTGTCCTTTGAGATTCTGACACCAACAGCACATAAGGGATCGCAGGTTTAATGCCATACCTTACTCCCCATTGCTAGGGAATAAAACAGACTGATCATTCTTGAGTTCTTAACATCATGTTTTAAATTGAGATGCAAGTACCAGCAAAACATGTAAGCACCTAATAGAGGACTTGAAGCATATATGTTTCTTGTAGAAGTTTTCTGAGGAAATAAACACATCTTTGTCCAAAAATGACACTTTAAAAAGTTCAGTCAGTCACAGCACAACTCAAGATTTAACTCCACAGTTGCCTCTATTTGCCTTCAGGTTCCTTTGCCTTGTCAGCACCGAGCAGATGAGTAGTTCTGCTGCTTTTTAGGTAGTATCCAGAATACATAAGGTCACCTGTATAAGTTCTCTCAGAGGCCTGCTGTGGTGGGCTTTCTCAGGACACAGCATCAGCAACTGACTGACATAAAATGCAACAGTAGCTACCATTATCTCTCAAAAAACAGTAAATATACATGTATCCTGTTGTGAAACGGTCTATACCTTAGACTCCTTAGTCAAATTTGATCTCTGCCCTCACCTAAAGAGACTCGGATTCAGACAGAGCCTGAAACTGGCATCTTGGGCAGTCAGGGTCCTTCTAATTTCCACCCCAATTTTCTTGTAGCCAATTTGTATTAATTTATTTATTCTAAATGGGTAATATTGTATCAAGCTATATTGCTCCCTGCAGGCTTCCAAAAGTTGTCTTGAAAATGAAAAATTAAATGGAACTTTCAAAGAGGATCCTGAATTACTTCCTGAACAGATCTAACCAGGGTGATATGAAATGTTCCAAACAGCTGGAGGAAGAAATGTTCTCATTCCAAAGAGCAGGAGGCTAGTAATTAAATTGCTTTCTGAGACATGCAGTTCCAAAGAATCTTTGCGACTGACAAGATCTCCAATTTCTTATGTGAGAGCTCTAATTTTTAAGCTGATATGGGCAACATTCCCACCTGCTTTTCCTCCTGTTTGCCTTTTATGAAGAAAGACTAAGCCCTTTTCAGGGTTTTAAACCATGGCATGTTTGCCCAAGAGAGTTCAGTGACAGAGATCCTAAAGCGTCCACTGAGCTTCCCTGCCATTCGGGAGGAGGCACTGAGATTATGGAGAGGGTCAGAGTTCCAGACACAACTCTGGCTAATTCCCAGGCGATTTGATTGCTGACTGTGGTAAGTTTTGGAGCCAGTGAACTAAATGCTCCAGCTGTTCTGGAAGCCACTGTGAATCGAGACTCTCCATATTTGATAGGAGGCTCCACAGCACGTAAATCAAGGGTCGAGGCATCCAAGAATTAGGTTAAAGATGAGATGCGCAGAGCTCTGTGGTAAAGATGCACAGCTTAATTTGGGATGCAGAGACAGTGAGGCAGATCCCTCAACCCAGAATTAACAGCTGTGCTGACTAAAAGCAGATCTGGTTTGCACTATTGCTTCTACGAGGTATGCTTTTTCTTTTGTGATTATAAAATGCTTTTATTTTTTTCCCTGAACTTACGTCGTTTCTCATTTCTTCTTAATAAATGTTCCTCAAAACACTTAGATAGAAAGCTCAAAAGAAGGAAGATCAATGCAGTACCTTTTGGTAGTTTTCTTCCCAGTAATACTAAAGTAAGAATTTCATATTACCACCCTGGAAAAAATATATTTTTGGAGAAATGGGTGGTGGGATAGGATAGTAGGGGAAAAATGTATTCAGTGACTGTATTTTCACTCCTGATTTGATCTATATTCGAAAGTGTGTTCTGCTTAAAAGCTTTCAACTACTAACCTGCTAAGGGATCATTCCTATGCTTTTCCCAGAAGTCTTCAAATTCCTTGCGGACTTCTTCATCAACTACAACCCCTGCTAACTGCTCGTTGTTTACTTTAATGAAGTTGGCTTTCAAAACAAGCTCCAAGTCACAGCGTGCGCCCTCATGGAAAGGTTTCCACCTCTGCATTACCACTCCATACACGGTGATGTCATCTCCTGGTGGTAACAACAAAAATTTGGAAAATAACATCTGACATGAGATATGTAGATGTGACAGCTGAAAAGCACAATAATGCACATGAGATCCTGTGTCACAGTTAATGAGGTTAAAAAAGCCCAACAACAAAAAGCAAACCTCCTTCAGCTACTGGAAGTCTAAAATAAACACTAGGTAGATTGTTTATGTCTGAGGCAGGAAATTGCTATGTCTTTCTACTGCTGATTAAGGTAGGTGAATTCTTAAAAATATACCTCTGCTCGTTTCCTCTTTTATAATAGAGGAATTCACGTTAAACTCAAGAAAATCTTCTTTCAATTAGATTTACTATACAAAATATTTAGTCAAAACTTGTTTCACTTCTGGTAACATTCGTAATGAATTCCAGAATCACTCGTTAACATTTCAGCCACAGTGTTCTTCTCAGAAAGTACAATTAGAAACTAATTTCTTGTGGGGAAGTGTCTATCTAAGAATTTTAGTCTGTTCTTCATACATCCTCCTGCCAATTAACTCCTTGTTTGAATGCAAAGTAGCTTCTTCTACCTTCAGCACTCCTCAGATTGGAGGCCAGGTACCCAGTTCTCCACACACCTATACAGGGTCACCACACACTGTGTGACAGTGTGGACCAGTTTCCTCAAGAGGTTTGGTGTTCCCACACTAACAAGATTTAGTATACTTTCTGTATGTCACAATACATTACTTATTAAAACTGATGTGTCAAACAGTCAAGATGTAAAGGGGAATGTATGATGTTTTCTAGAACAGTCTTCAACTGTCACACTAACGTCCAAGCTGAAACACCAATGTGACAGATGAACATCTCTCGTTCAACAAGCCTTCAGCGCTGACAGCCTGCTTGGCAAAGATTCGTCTCAATTGGAAAAATAAAAATGCTTGTGGTACAAACATATGCAATGTATGGTGTATCCTCACCAGACTTGCAACTGTCCACTAGGTCATCTTCCAGAACAACCACCATGCAACGAGGGATGCTTCCAACAGACAGTCTTTGAACCTAGGAGACAGGAAGGAAAAGAACTTCTGAAGAACAGCACCTTTCAAAAGCCAGTTATAGCTGCTCAGGCTTAGAGGACCTACATTCCTTTCCAGGAATTGAGGTCAGTCCTTGCTTTTTCTCACAAAACTTACACAGTAAACATGCCACCTCTGCCATGAACTTAATAATGGAAGTTTAATGCTGATGTAAATGGAAAAAAGATTGTGTATTAAATTAGCTGAAAGTGCTCAATCCCGAGAGGTGTTGTGTGATTTCAGTATCTTGCTGAAGAAAGCTCACTAAAAGCAGTCATTTAAAAGAGCTGATTTTTTATTTTTTAAATAAATTGAGGTATTTTTAGATACTTCTTCAATAAGCAATGTTTACTTTGGGTACTGAAGCATAGCCATGGGTTAGATAACCTGTCAGTGAAGTATATACTAAAAGATTATTTTCTCTCTTTTTCTGGTATTTAACCATAATTGGACAGGTTGCGACATGCAGGTGTCAAGGATTAAATCAACAACAGGAAAAACCACATCGCATACAACCAGCCAAATGTATATTGACAAATGTGACAGTAATTTCTGTAATTCTTTTTCTTGTCTCCAGGGCAGAGTCTATGCAACCTTGTCACAGTCTATTTCTAACCAATAATCTTTGCATTTACACTTAAAGCTTGCAATAGTTTTTAGAGTATCCACTGCACAAGAATAACAATTAGAAGTACCTTTTCATTCTGCAGCACAGTTCATACATGCCGCAATTCTAGATTTATTCACGCTCTAGTGCCTACCAAGGTTAATTCACCCTTGTGTATTATCTACTGACCACAGGCAATTCACGTCAGTGTCAGTACTGGTGGCACATACACAGTTACTTGCAGAACTCAACAAGAAACATGAGTGAAATTCATTCTGGGTTTAACCTTACTGTGTTTAATAAGTCCCTGCTTATAGAAACAGTTTTATTCCCTTGTTCTTTTTGCTATTCTGCTCACTATTTAAAGAGCTTGATTTCTAATTTCATACATTTCTGCTTTCATACATTTTGTATGTAGATTGGCACCACTATCCTCTAATTTATAATCAAAACCCTGAAGCAACTGAAGAGATCTTAGAAAAAAAATATGAAAAAAGACATTGAAAGTATAAATAAACACAGCAACATGGCCTACAATATACCCTACTTATTCTTAATTTTCATACAGTGTATAGTCCTGTCTTTGCTATGCACAACCCCAAAAAGAAGCCCAACAGTTTCTTACTCCTCTAGCTTAGCCATACTTCCACCCAGGATTATCTTCAAAAAAAAAAACCAAACCACAAAACAAATTCTGTGAGGAGCACATATTCAATAACTGTTGAATTTACTACTGGCTGAAAGGAAAAGACATTTGCAGACACCACGTACTGACCATACTGCACTGCTACAGCTGCCCTTGGCCACCACTGGGCTGGCTTTAGTTCTTAGAGACACAATGCAAACTTGGGTTTTACATGGAAAACTAACCTATGTATTGATCCCAGGTGTTTTGTATTATCTGGAATGGAGTTACCTAATAGTAGACATCTAATCAACAACTTAATTCTGATATGAGCATGAACAGCTTCACAAAAATTAGTGGAGTTACCTTACTCTAGCAGGAAATTAAGCCTCCGAATGCCTTCTTTAGTAAGTTAATCTTTCTCAGTTTTTGTTTGTTTTTTGGTTGGTTTTGTTTTGTTTTTTTTTTTACCTGTTCCTGAATTAATTATTCTTGATAGTCTCTGCAGCAGGTAGGAGAAGAGGTTGTTCCAGAAAGACATGTGAACTTGGTTGAGTTGCAGCCTTCTTCATTAAGACAGGCTGATGGCCGACAGAAGGCGTAGTACTGTTCAAAATCTGCCTTGACAACAAACACATGCTTGCACTTATTGCAGATATAACTCCGTTCAAACTCCAAAACTTTCACTAAACTGGTACGTATGACAGTCCCAGTCACAGACAAAAAGTGACCAACATCCCTGGTTTTAGGAATGTGCTCTCGAGTCAGCTCTGGGCAAACAGGCAAACCTGTTAAACAAAAATATGTGCAGCATAAGGCTATACATATAAAACACAGACTTACAGTGCAGATAAACAGAAAGACTAGAAAAAATGCCAGACATATAAACAGTAGCCATTGTTATTACTTTTCATAAATGTGATTCAACAACTCATCTGTTGTACCATAAGTCTGATTCACTGGCCTCAGATGGTGAAAAACATCAGACGCTGAGCACTAACAGCAAACATTGTGATTTTACTCACCTGCTCCTGCCAAGGGCTGAATAGTCAGGAGCAGTTTCCAGTCGTAGAAATAGCTCTGATGCTCTCAGATCTTATTATTAATTTAAAAGATCTTTTGGCAAATACCATTTATTCCACAACTGGTTTATTACAAAAACTTTAATTATGCTGCTTAATTATGGTTCAATGTTATTCACACATTTAAACAAGTGTAACTCTTTATCTTGTGTGAGTTCTCAAATCTAAGCAAATTTAAAATCCATAGTCTGCGAGCATTTGACCTTAAATCTACATTGCATACCAGTAGACCTCAAGCACAAGAAGGATGGCATAAAAAGAATACAAAGAGGTTATGAACACAACCAGAGCAAATTCACATGCATGTTCAAATGAATAGTGACAGAACATTCTCCTGGCACTTGCTCTCCTCTGATTCCAGCCCAACAGCTGCTGGGGGGGCACTGATCCTGCTCCCACATTCACCCATGCGGCCCTCACTTAGCACCACAGCGGCTCAATTCCTCAGGAAAAGTAATCTACCTCAACAGCCTACAAAGTCTTTATTAAAAGCAATGGTCTCTGAAATGCACACCTGAGGACAGCACCAAAATATTGCCTCTTCAGAAGTTAATGTATGAACTAAAAGATACCAGTAATTATCAACTTTAAAAGAATTTTCTTGCTGTTAAAATATTTTTTTTAGCTTTACTTCCAAAGCAGAGCTAGGAAACAGATGTAAAATACTGAATCTACTGGAAAATGATGTTTCTAAGGGGATCAAAACTATACGTGTGTTTAAGTAAAATATTCTTAGTCTGCTGAAAAAAAAAGACATCATATATTTCAGCATTTTCAAAACCAAATCCTTTATTTCAGACATGCTGAAACATTCTGTTCTAGTGCTTTTTATCAAAGTGCTTGACCTTTTGTTTTTGTTTAAAGAAAATATTTTTAAAATACTGAAAATTCTTTTTCTCCCACAGGTCTTCATTTCTATTCAGTTCAGGAAAAAACAATATATATATATATTCCATTATTTTTCCAACTGTTTTGGCATCTTTTTTTTCCCAGACCAGTATTGGTGCAGCTCTACAACCTTTGCAAAATACAGCACATCTTACACTAGAGAGAGCTGCAGCACTGTTGTGAGAATGTACGACCCAATCATCTCTGTGAGTATTGAAGAGAGAAGAGTTGGGATGGGTTAAAGAGTCTTTGTTCTCATCATAGACGACTGCTTGACAAACTCTTTATTTGAGTATGTGCCTCCTTGAATCAGCTTTATTACACTAGTAATGTGTAAAACTGAGCTATTAGAAGCTGATTGGTGATCAGCAACACACAGAGCTGTGCTCTGGGTAATGGTCAGTAAGGAAAAAATCTTTTGCTACAAATCCATTAAAAAGTTATACAAGAAAATTCCATCAATGCTAAAATTCAGATAAAGAACTTCAACTTTTAGTTTCTTCAGTGAACCCGGGGAAATAATTCATTACTAATCACTGTACATTCACACATCCCAAGTCCATCTTTAAACTCCTGGATGGCCTGTACATATTGGCATGAGCACGCTAAGACTGCATTCTTACACCTTGCAAAAGCAAACCCACTTTTTATCACTTCAGTCTGAGCCTGACACACAGATCCCCTCAGCCCCACTCCAGGCAGGTGCCTGCTGCTCCCACCAAGATGAGTAAAAACACCTTCTCCTCATTTGCGTTTGACATGGGAATGGGAAGCAGCACTCCAAGACGAGAATCCTGAAGGTAATCAGAACCCTGCATCCACTTAACAGGTAACGGGATCAAGAGAAAATCTGGGTGGTAAAAAGCCTACAGATCAGTTAGCTTCTGCTTTTGTTTCTTTGGCAGCCAGCCTTTCAGTGGCACAGAACGTAAACCAAACTATATGGACAGATGTTCTTTTGATCCAGCTGGACCACATGAGGATCTTCATCAGTTTCCATCCTGTTTAGCAATGGACTAATTTGTGAGTCTGCTGACTAACTTTCTCTATCAATCACCAGTCAGACCTGCTTTTATGAGTTACTAAAACTACATGATCAAACATGGCTAAATTTGCTTGAGGCTGATTAGAGAATACTCAAACACACATCCCACATCACTGTGGGAGGAATGGTCAGCTCCAGCAACAGGCTGATAACAGGAGCAGGAATGTCTTAAAGACACCACTACTCACATAGCAATCCTTTTCCCCTTCCTTTACTCCTAATACTTCCTAGTAGCTCATAAAATAATCATACTTGGGGGTCTATATACTCCACAGTAAACTCCGTAATTCTGTTTTCATGCTGAAGCCCTGAATAATGTAAATGCATCCTAGAACATGAGAGGAAAAGTCTTAATTCAATCCAGCTTTTATAGGTACAGAGAAAAGCCTGACATTACAAATTTTAGTACAACCCAGAGGCCATCCTTTTACACCACATATTCCCCTAATCAGGCAGCAAGCCTTTTTTTTTGTTTTTCTTCCCCTAAAAAACTTTGAGAAAATAGCATTATGAGAGCCACAGGTTAATCATGTTTCTGATGTATGTGTTATAAGGACAGTATTTTTAATGAAACATGCTAGCACAAAAGACAGGTCTCTTTAACAACTCTTATTCAGCCAAGTTCAAGCTGTCAAAAGACTGAATGAGTGTAAACCACTCCAACATGGGACAGGGGAGGGAAATGCAGGTTGCCAGGCCCATGGATTTGCAGACTTGACAGCTCAAAATAGTTACCATTAGCATGAACTACCTAGCTTTCTCTAGAACTTTTTTCTTTAGCCCTATTCTTCAAGCCTTTTTTCCTTTAGACCATCCGGCTAGCAAGCGAAAGAATGTGAGACGGGCTGCTGATCTGAGTCTTTTTGCCACAGAAAGGCTTTGGCATTAAGTCCTGACCCAGCAACAAACGCGAACCCATTTTCCACACAACACACTGTCAATGTCAGAGTTCAGTTAGTTAGATGAGGCTTAGCTAAAAAAAAAAAAATTATTTAGTGAAATTACTGAACAGAAAATTGGTTCTGTTTTTCCCTCAAACCAGGACACTACACCATCAGAGATAGCCACAGCATTTTGTGGGTTGGCCTACACAACTCTAAACTGCTCTATTCTGTTTAATAAACACGCCAGCCTTTTGCTATTGGTTTAAACACTGAAATGGCAGGAATTAAACTTGCTTCTTCCCTTGACCTATAGCTTGTTACAGGGCGAGGGAATTGGGCAGCGCTGACTGGGAGATGCCTCTGGGGCACCTCACTGCCCCCCAACTCACCTGACACCCTGGCGTGGAGGTTCTGCTTCATGCTGAGCTGTGGAGGGCCCGGGGTGGCGGCGGTGTCGGTGTGGGCCTGCAGCGCTACCATGGCAGCCCGGCGCAGAGCGCTGTCGAAAACGGTCAGGACCTCCCCAGGGAAGGCATTGAAATACTCCCCGATCTCCATGTTGGTCTCAAACAGCGTCAAGGCATCAATGATGACAGGGTAGTGTGCCTCCTCGTCCGCCTCCCGCAGGATGCCCAGGATGTCGTCCCTGTGGT
>VZRU01004782.1:29283-57369 GCA_013398155.1 Pedionomus torquatus
CAGCGCCCGCCGCCGCCGCAGCTCCCTCACCCGGCAGGAGAAGCCGCTTCGGCCCCGGCGGCTCCCGGCCCCGCGGCTTCTCTCCCGGGCCTCAGCCGCCGCGGGGGAAACCGCGCCGGTTCCGCAGTGCCGCCGCGGCCGCGGGAGGACCGGACCCCCGGAACGTTCTGCCAGCGGAGAAAGGGGCTTGGAATGTTGAGGGGGACTGCGGGTGCTTTAAATGAGAACTGGCATTTCTCTGAATTGCTGCTCCGCAGGTTATGGGAAGGGACTCCCGTGTGACTGCTGCCTGGCAAAGCAGCGCGTAGGACGTCAGTCACTGGCCTGCATTGCTTGCAAGTACAAACGTCTCCGCAGTATTTGTAGATGTCACCTACATCCTCACCAGAAGGAAACAGTGTTTACAAGAGGCTAAGACTGCTTCAGGCAGTTACAAGGAGGAAATGTTTTTATCCCTAGGTGTGGCTCTAGAAGTAAAAAGCATTTTGCTTTATAAAATGGGCTTATTTTAACCAATGGAATGGTTACGGCTGCAAAAGCACTGCTGAGATCTGCACCCGATATATAAATGGATCACTGTGAAAATGCAAAACTATTTCTGGTAAAGATTATTCTGGGTGGAGTGTAAAGCAAGCCCTGTCTCTGCAATAGGCTTCCAGTGTCAACTCTGCTCAGTCCGTGGTGCTGCCTTGCCAGGTACCAAAACCAGGCCGCTTCTTTCTCATGATGAGACTCAGCTGTTTCTGCACATTTGTATGACACATCAGCCCGGGCTTCTGGGATGGCAGAGCTGTAATTTTTGTCATTTCCTGAAGGTGTCCCTCTATGATTCCTCAAACTGTGTTTTGTAGCCTAAACAAGTAGAGCAACGGTGAAAAAGAATTCAGCCGCCTGCAACTGCAGCAGCGAATTACAACGATGCAGCAAGGAACTCCAGCGGGATGTGGGTGTTGCGGTTTCACCCCAGGCAGCAGCCAAGCCACATGCAGCTACTCCCCTGGCTGGGATGGGGATAGAATCGGAAGAGTCAAAGTAAGGAAAAACTCATGAGTTGAGAGACAATTTAATAAGGTAGAGCAAAAGCTGTGCATGCAGGCCAAGCAGAACAAGGAGTTTGTTCCCTGCTTCCCATCAGCAGGCCAGTGTGCAGCCATCTCCAGGACAACAGGACTCGCATGTGATGGTTACTGGGGGAGACAACCAACCATAAGTCCGAACAGCCCCCATTTTCCTTCTTTTACCCCAGCTTTATATACTGAGCATGACATCACATGGCATGGAATATCCCTTTGGTCCGTTGGGGTCAGCTGTCCCAGCTGTGTCCCCTCCCAGCTTCTCGTGCCCCCTCAGCCTACTTGCTGGTGGGGCAGCGTGAGGAGCAGAAAAGGCCGTGGCTGTGCCTGAGCCCTGCTCAGCAGCAACTAAAACATCCCGGTGTTACCAACACTGTCTCCAGCACAAATCCAAAACACTGCCCCATACAAGCTACTATGAGGAATATTAACTCTACACCAGTACAGTGTGTAAAGGTTGCAATTAGGTAGCCATTCCTACAAGAAAAAAACTAAAATATTTATCATTTTATTATTACCTAATATTCACTAGTAATAGTTACGTGCTTAGTAGAGTAATGAAGAAATGTTTACCCAACAAAGAAGTCATAAAAAAACCCAAACATCATGCCCATTTGGAAATCCATGAGATAGCCACTTTTGAAAGCATGATGCAAAATAGGACAAGAAAAGGTAATTATCTCAAACAAGCACATGGAGACAGCGCTGGCAGTTACCAGCCTGAAGAGCTCTCTTGGCCTGGGCTCAGAACACTTTGAACGGCTCCCTTACACAAGCCAGTATTACTACTTCTGCTTTCAGGTCACTGTTGAGTCTTGTGTGGCCATGCAGAAAAAGACTGAAAACTCCTCCATTTTTCAGTTTTACAGAGTGCAGTGTGTGCCCTTAATCTGGAAATGTCCCAGGAGAGGACAAGAACTGCCTGCTAATGCCATGGGGGGGGGGCTGGTACACATCCCCCTCCAGTGCACAACTGGGATGCTACCAGCACAGCTGGGCAAGTGCCAAGAAGGTCTCACAGATCCTACAGAAAAGATTAGGTAAATGTTTAGACTAAGCAGCATGAATATGATTGAATGTTCATGTGACCATAGAACTTGGGCTTCAGCCTCTGCCCTGAGACGTGCCTGTTCCAGCCATGAGGGAGGCTGCCTGTGGTGCTCACAGCCTAAAGCGCGCTGACCCCTCTCTGCGCCCAGCCACCACGTCCACGCTCCGTAGCTGAAGTGAAATAGCCATAGTTCTAGTTAAAGGCTCAGCTGCTCTTTGAACACCTCTGTTCCTCCATCAGGTTGGACCTGGAAGGCCTGTTAATTTCCAAGAGTACTCGCTGTCATAATGAAGCCAGATTGTGATAGTCATTATTGAATCACGCTTTTATTTTCTTAAGCTTGGCTCTTCTTCCCTAGCAACGTCACAGTCAGTGCTGCTGGCAGCAGCTGCCTCTCCTTGTGTTCAGCCAGCTGTTACTGGGAACAGGCCTCCAGACCATGCTCCCGTCTGAAAATTACAGAGTTGCCTTAGTGACAGGCAACTTACAAACTCATCCTTAAGACTGTGCGGGACTCCAGAGCAGATCCACAGTTCACCTCATGGCTCCTGTCATTAACCCTGGAACTTGCAGTGCAATTTGTACACTCAACAAAGCTTGAGTTATCTAATTGTATATGTGCTTGAAAATGATAAACATTAACACAGCTGTGGAATGAAAGGGCCCGATGTTGAGCCCAGCAAATAAGTAACAAGTCCTACTACTCAGAGAAATGGAGTTCAGCAGTTGGTGATGCTGAAGTGGAAAACTTCTCATTCAACTTGGCCATCTGGTTTTGTTACATGACCCCAGTAGCATCCACAGGTACTTCCAATTACTGTAGCATAGCTAAAGATATGAATGTTTATTTATATCGCTAAAATATACTGCAAAGTAAATTAGCTTTAAAACTGCAAGATGATTTCTGCATATAATTGTACATAGAAATAAGTTAAATTTCCATTTAAAGGTTTTTTTTTAAAGGTCAGGGAATGCATACATAAATAAAACCCAAACAACACCCATGTCATGGTTTGGGCCAGATTGACCGCTGAAATGAATGACAGATGCTCTCCTCATCTTCTCCTTTCAGGGAGAGAAGGATAAGAATGTAACTTATGAGTTTAAAAGAAACTGAACTACTTTAATGAAATACTAATAATAAAATTAATAAAAAGGTAATATGAAAAAATAAAATAAGGAAATAGATCTAAAACCAGCATCGAGCTCCCAGGATGCTGATGACATCACCGACAGGCACTGAGAAAGTCCCAGACTGGACCCTGCAACAGACAGGAAATGGATTCCAGATTTGGATTCAGGAACACACTGATCAAGATCAAAGGCAGATGAACAACCAGAGTCCTCCTGGGACACTGGCCATTGAGGAAAGGAGCTGACCCTCTGATCCCTCGGCTTTTTTTAGGAATACACGTTACAGTGTTCTCAATGCCATTTGGTAGAAAATATCTTTTTTTCCTAGTTTCTTCTGGTTGGTTTTGGGCTTTTTTTGTTTGGTTGGGCTTTGGTTTCAGGAGACTGGGCAGTGGAACAGCTGCTGACTGTGGCAGACACGGTAACTTAGTGCTGCTTAACTTTCTTCTCCTTTGCAAAAGACAAATGCCTACCAGCAAAAAAACAGTGGGGACACCTTAACTGAGTAGGTAAAGTAAATGCAGATAAGATCATCTTCAGATTACTGTTCTCTTATTAATTCCATATGTAAAAGTGCACAAATGAAGTGGAGCATGGAAGAAAAAGGCTGAGCCCTTGGAAAGCATCGAAGAAAAAATACACAACACTCACTTGAGAACATTATAACAAAATGAGCTAGTGTATTTTATTTTGGGTAACAGCCAAGAAATCTGACATTTTGCCCCATATGGCTTTCTTCTAAAATTAAAAAGTTGCATATACCTACAGTTGAGCCCACCGGCTACAGAAAGTCTGCTGTATACATCTTTAATCCACGGCGCCATCACCAGAATACAGCTTTCAGTGGAGTTTTCAAGCTGAATTATAAGATAAAAGTTTTAAAATGTTCATTTAGAAGATTTTATATTGTTTATATGAAAACATACAAATATTTTATTTATACATATACTACATATAAAACTCATTGCAATTAGCAAGTATCTTCATCTGGGTATTTACCTTTGTGCATATAGCAAAAAAAGGGATTAGTTAGGGTTTCAGACGAAATATTAAAGTTCAAGACCTTTGTATATGCTAACTAAAACCTTACTCAAAGAACTCAAACATTTTTTCCTGCTTTGAAAAGAGAAGAAAGTCAGCTTAAAAATACATTCATAAAACAAAGAGACAGTTTTCTCCCTGAGACTACCAGTGTGAGTTACTTTGTGGTAATCTTTGAATGAAAAAATATAAAAAAGACAATAAGCTCTAGTTTTCTATATGCTGCAGAAAATTTCTCGAGCAACACTGGCATCATAAAAGGTGTAGACTGGAGAATCATGCTCACTAGCTGAACAGTTTAAGAAGTACAAAACTTTAATACAGACAAGGGAAGATAACTAAGTTTTAATGAAAGATCTGTATCTGGAGTATGTATAAATGGGAAAAACCTGGGTGGTTGCTTGGTTGTTTGTTTTTTTTTCATTTCAGACGCAAATTTTATCCAAAGCAGGACTATGTGCTCAAAATATAGATTCTTGATTTATGCAAAGATACTTAGTACAGTATTCAAAATGTTTAAAGCATGTTTTCGTTAGTATTCATCAAAGAAATATATAACTTGTGGGAACAGTTTCTGCTTAAATTCAACAATAAAACGTTTGATTAGAATTAGTTGGCAAAATCTCATGAGCAGCAGGTAAGGAGTCAACCCCCCTCTCCCCCAGTGACCAGCTCCCGGTTTGTGGCATTTTTCATTGTCTTGTAAAAATTCCTCTGCTCTGAGGGCAAGCACCTACATTAGTTTTGTTTTGGTTCTCATGCTTCCTTTCAAACCTTAGAAAGAGACATTTTTTAAACCGCTACAATGTAACAGGATGGAATTGGGACACATTAAACACATCCTGCCCAAACTGGAGAGAAAGTGAGATATATATATATATACTTTCTCTTTTTACAATTTCAATTGTATTTATAGTAACCATGCAATTATGTTATGTCTTGGGGGGAAAGCCTTACCTGCAATCAAAGAAAACACATTTATAGGAAAAAGGGGGAAAGCATTATGTTTGTTCTACCAAAATTTATTATGCAGTAGTTACAAAGTTTAAAGATTCTTCCATTTTAAATAAAAATAATAGTTATAATTACACACATTATATAGTACCATGTCAAGTGATTCCAAACAAATATAACATGAAATACAGTGCAGTTTCAAATCAGAAAGACAAATACTTTCTCATTCACAGTGTTCGACAAATTACGGGAAAGCTCATTCACATGAGGGTTTACTTAAGGTCATGCTTTGATAAAAACAGTCCACGTCACACTGTGCCACTAAACCAAATCAGCTCTCAGAAAGTGAAGTATCGGGCAAACCACTCCTGGCGCTGGGGATCTGGCGAAGCCACTGGTGAAGCGTCAGTCTGAGGAGGGCTAAATTCACGGAAAGAGAAAAGAACAATTATCCCACAACTACACCAGAAGTACAGAAGTTAGAGGAGAAAAGAGAAATCACAGAGAATACTCGGTAGAGACAACAGGCGTTTTTCCCGTGGGTTAATGTGGGAAATGTTAACAGTGTGCCTCTGGAAGTGATTGAATGTCTCCCTATCAAATCTGTGATCATCCACTCCATTGGAGAGCATCAGCAGCACAGGCAAGTCAGTTCAGAAGCCACATGACAGGGTGGGCAAATAATATTTTGGAAAACAATGTAAAATCTCATAAACAGCTGTAGGTTTTCAGGAAGAATAAAAAGGGTTTTCTTGAAAAAGCGTGACTGTAGGAGGTCCTCTTTTAGCATCCTTTTCCTGTGGTAAAGATAATTTTCAAAAATATGATGCCAGCATCATATTTGTAGACGTGCTCACAAAGACTGGTTGGCAACTGCACAAAAATACACACTATTTTAATACTTAACACAGATATCACTTGCATTGTTGTTCATGCACACATTTAAAATATGCTAATATTTTAAGAAAAAAGTGCTGCACTGCAAACAAGATTGGTTTCCGCCTTGAACACTTAAAATTCTCACAAAATGAGCAAGAGAGAATCCTAAATCTAATTTAAATTTAATTACACAATTAAGTTCCTTTATGAATAAAAATCTGGAATAACATAGCGTAACACAGAATAACTAAATTACTGGATAATACAGAAGACAAAGCAGTTCAAAACGGCAACTGCAGCAGGACAGCCTGGGAGTTCATGCACATGCACACTGTAGGTATCGGCACACTCATGCACATCGCATGCACAGGAAAAAATAAGCAACAGTAGTCTTTCTTTACAGCTTATTTTCTTGAAGTAGACTGTTTTCCCTTCTCTATCTTAGATTCTATTATTTGTTTCCTTTTATAATTAGTAGTTGTTAGGTACATGGTCTTTCACATTAAAGCAAAAGGGAGAGTAAACAAGCAATGGTGGAGCTGGCAATTACACATTGCTTAAAGTGACCAACTTAGAGGTAAGAGATCAGCACCTACTAAACACAGATGACACCACCGCAGTGCATTTAATATGTAGGCACATAAAGCCAAAAGATTAAACTCCTGCCTCCAAAATGCCATTTTTTTAAGTTATTCAATTCACTATATTAATTTGTAAGAGAATTACTTGAGCTGTTAATGCTGGTTTTGATTGCTGGAAGTTCAGCATTAAGCACCCAAGCATGTTTCCTGTTGCTGTGGTAAGTAAGGCCACTCCTATGAAACGATTTGATTTAGGTGAGGAAAGGGGAAACACAAAACATTCATGTGGCACAGAAAATAGTTTTCTTACATAAAAACCATTGCCATGTAATCCTGAATAGAAGAAACTCTGTGCTAGTATCAATTCCTAAATGACAATCAGTAAATCACACAAACATTTAAAACAATTGTTCATATACGTAAACAATTGGAACCACATGAATTCCATTAAAGTACCTAAAAGGGTTTTCAAAGTTCAAGACATGGAAAAGTGAGAGAATACTTCACATTTCAACAAGGTTTGCAACAAAAAGGAATACTATAAAGAGGTTACAAATATAATGTAAAAATTAAAAATGCCATAAGAATACTTGTACCTCAGAAAGGTTCTCAAAGCAAGTGAGATTCAGCTTACTAGGAATGCAAAATTTTCCTGAGTTAAGCAAAAAGAAAAAAAAAAAAGAAAAGAAAAAAAAAAAAGATTGGTGAGGCAGTGCTCACCTCAAAAACGTCTTGGGCTCTTTGGGTGGCACTGGCTGTGGCAGTGGTTTGCTGCTGTTGAACTCAATATCGTGGATGGGTGAGTTGGGAATGGGGTCCAGGCGGTTAGGATGTCCATTGCCCACCACTCCGCTAGATTCCACAGCACTTAGATTGGGGACACTCACAAACCTGTTTGTTGATTTATCGTTCTTCTTCTTTTGCTGCATTAAAAATAATAAATGTAAGGAAGGCTTCTTGCACCAGGACAGATGAGGATGTTTGCAAATGTCAAAGTTGTAGTGATGACTGGTTTGGGACAGATCGGGCTGAGGATTTTTTACATTCTTTTTTTAAATTTTTTTTACAGGTTTCCCCCAGTTGTAGTTTTACTGTTTGCTTTGACCAGAACTGAACACCACAAATTTCTCAAAAAAAAAAAAAATTTCCAATCAAAATGATTAAGTTATTAAGACTTATAATATATAACTTGATTATTACACTATCAGATCTTCCATTATAACGTTTTGATCTGTTTAAGACACTGGAGATAGGAAGATTTCAACAAAATTGTCATTTAGTCTGTTAAACCTTTCATGTTTACTTAAATCTTTTCTTCCTATGCACGTCAAACATAATTACAGCAAATTTCAATGATGGAAAAGCGAATCTCTCCAACAGGTTTCACCCCATCACTGAGACAAATTTTTGTAACTGGAACACAGAACCTAGAAAAGCGGCTATGTTACTTTTAAAGCAATTATGCAAGCAATATAGCAATTCTGCTAAAGAGAAAAAAGATTATGGCATAGGAGTTCAGTGGCATAGGAGTTCAGTTTCTTGCACACGGAAACAGCCAGAGTTCTAGTGCTAGTCCAGCTGCTGCTTCTAGACACCAGATGGCACAACCGAGCATTTTTCCTTTCTAAATACTCTTCATACTCCTACTAATAGCATTTTAAGGGACTCAAAACACAGAAAAAAAATATTTTTTCTATCACTATTTTACTCTTCGTAATACATCATACAAAGGAATCAGTATCCGTCTTTGCTATTTTAATAGATATTTGAAAGTAAAAGAATCCTTCAACTAATTCTATAGCTTTCTAAAAATAGTTGCGAGAGAATGCCATATGTTATTTTCTGACTTCTAACAAATATTCCATGTCCACAATAAAAAATATTAAAACCGTCTTATTTCCAAAAATAGGATTTTTAAATGAACTGATTCATTTATTCTCATGAATTATGTATCACTTCAATACATAATAAATACTTTCATTCAATTACATAGATACAACCCTAACAAAGCAGCTAGGAGAAAAACCCCTTAAGGGCCTAAGAACAACACAAATTTGAACTAAATAAAGTGAAAGACAAGTGGAATCTCATGTTTCTGTATAATATTTTCCTGCAGAATTCCCCTTGAAACAGAAGAGCTGCTCTGTTCAAGGGTGGGCATGAGTGCAGAGACAGAGTCCTATTGTTTGAACTTTCTTCTGCTTTGCTCTCTCTCCAGAGCCTGACCTCTCTGGGGCTGGCAGATGCAAATGCTACTAATTGGAGCCACACGGTGGATGTGGCTGTCAAAATACAACTAAAAAACCCCAACAATTTAACAGAAAGCTATAATAGAAAACAGCATGACAGTGAAAGATCACTAATTGCAAAGGATTATACTATGATGGTCCCATACACTTCGCTTTTATGGTAGCTGTAGAAAAAAGAAATTATGGTGGAAAAAAATTGTTTGGTAAAAGTAACCAACTTATTCAAAATACATCTGCAAGGTAATATACATTCTAATTAAAACTGTGTGAAACACACTGTGGTTAAATCTGTGTGCTTCATGGGTGGCTCATTTCTGGAAAACGTGTGTTATTCACATAGTTGCTTTGAAAAAATACTGGAGTTTATATTTATTCCCTATAAAACAATCTATGTTTCTGAAGCAGTCAAATATGGAGAGACAAAATTGTGTGTATTGTTTCCATGAAATTCATGCAAAGTATTAAGAAACTTCAGATGTATCAATGTAATACTAAACAGATCCATTGCATAAATTAGAGAAGCAGTAATACATACTGCAATGGCTGTAATTTTGCATTAATATGCAAAGCCTCGAGTAACTCATAAATTCTGTCTTTTTATTACAAAAAATAGAAAAGAGAATGAGATTTTCAGATTCTTTGTAATTCATTCTCCAGTAACACAGTACATGCTTTGACAAGATAAAGTAACATAGTCCACAACTCACAAAATGAGAGATCAAAACGTTCTAGCACACAAGATGGTTTTAAAGTCTAAACAGTGATAGAAGCATATTATAGAAGTATATGAATTATCACTATGGAAATCTGATGGTGAAGTACTTTTCCCAAACACTTCAGATTTCACACAAAACACAAGCTTATATACTTGATGGTTACATTTCACATCTTTATAAACGAGTGGTTCAGACAAACTTCCAAAAATTTCAAACAACCTTTATCACATAAAAAAGAAGATTCAAATTGTATCTGGCAGTCCTGGTATCGTCTCTACTGGGCCCAAACTAAGTTCTTTTATGCAGTTATGCATAAAAGTTAGGCATCCACAGATAAGCTTGTGAGAGTGCCAAGCTCCTGAAAAATATCGGAGAATATGGACAATTTGCAGCAGAGTTTGTACAAAAGTGGGAAATGCACTGATCCGATGTGAAACTACACTAAAGCTTAGCTCAATAGCACAGCCTGATCTCAGGTAGCAGAGCCAGACCTCCTTGTAAATAACGGAGCCTGAGCCTGAACCTGGATCACTGAAGCTCTCAGGCATCTGAGCTGTTCGTTGTGCCCCTTGGGTTGCGCTCTGCTTTGGAACCTTCCCCAGTTCTTCTGCCTTAACAGCTGGGACAAATCTCTTCCCCTTCAATTCAGGTGAAACAACCTATGTGTTACTACCACAAGGAGGAAGGAAATGTCAGAGGACTCATTCTTTCTCCTGAAGCAGTGAGAAGAAACAGAACGAAGGTACCCCTGCTACAGGTTCATGTTCCTCAGAATCACAGAATCATAGAATTGCCTAGGTTGGAAGAGACCTTTCAGATCATCTAGTCCAACCATCATGAAGGAATGCTGCTGGCTTCTGAAGTGACAGGAAGGCTACTACACCTACTTGTACAGTAGCCTTCATTGGCAGCAGGATGGAAAGATCCGAAAAAGGTTGCTACTGAAGTGTTTTCACTCATATGGGAAGTGACAATAACTGAGAAGGCTAGAGACTGACTTCTGTCTCCTGCTGCCCCCACAACCCATACCAGTTCAGTTTTCCAGTATCCCATGTCCTTTTTCCATTCAGAGCGATTCCATGCCCTTCTCATACTCTTCTTTTTCTTCTCTTTACCCTGATTTCATTCCTTTAGTGTCTCCTCTCCCCTGTCTTTCTAATGCTCTTCCATCTTGAGCACCACCTGAAAAATGAAGCTGCCCTTACGCTTCCCAAAATAATCAAGAAAAACAAAGAAACTAGAACTGGTTACGGGTGTCACTGTTCTGCGCTACATGCTCCAGTACTGCCCTCTGTTGCCTTTCTGTCTCTTTTCTATTTTGATTTTGCAAGAAGGAGCTGTATTTTGTGTCACACATATCTAGCAAACATGGGCAACAGTATCAGTGGATCCCTCAGCAACACAAAAGAAACAAACCTACACAGAAGTAAGTAGAGACAAATGGAAAACTACGTTCCTTGTTTTGAACATGTCTTTTAAGAGTGAAGTATGTATACATGCAGGCACACACACATACACATATATTTCTTCTTTTTACTATATCCTAAGTTTAGATTTCTTTTTCTTCACTTTAGCAATGAAGTCCATGGAACATACCTTCACCAATGGGTTTATAACACCAACATTAGGGCTTGCATTAAATATTTTGTTGTAGTTAGTCTCCCTGTTAACTAGCTCCAGCTGATAGAACTTTTTGTCCTCCTAAAAAGAAGAACAAATAGAAACTTCTTTTTATGCATTTTTCAATCAGTTAGTGGCCAAATCTGCCTAAAAATTATCTAAAATAAATTTATGCTTATGTTTTTAAAGAACCTGGTAATTCTAAAAACTGCATTTCATATTTAATATGTTTTATAGATTATTATATGTAAATACTAAATAATTTCTATTTATGCAGTTCTGCTGCAGTTCTAGGCTCCTGAAAGTGAGCACAGCCTAATGAATTATGAACTGAGAAAGAGTCAGTACAGTTAACTTCTGGTCTCTAATTTGAATTTCCTCATTCCTTCTTGCTTCTGAATCCGGATCTAATCAGACTAATACAAGTCAGGGTGTTGTGCTCTGAATTTAGGAAACTTCATGAATCAGGAAACCGGTCTCGGACACCTCATGAAGACACTACTTCTGATATGGCTTTCAATGGCTGGATTAGTCCAGGATTGGAGATAGTAGACATCTGATCAAGGTCATACCGAAATATTTTTTATAATAATGTATTATGCTTGATTGTGCAAAACTCTCCATATCTAATTAGTTTTACTATTTTGAGTCACTGAAACCACAGGAATAATGTGTTAAAGAATATGAATAACATACTAGCAGGACTGGTTCTTTAAATGCATTTCAAACACTTTGAAACAGATTAACTTTTTTTATATCTGTCAAGATATTAAACCAAGAGAGCATGAAGGTCTTACAATTAATTTCTTTATGAGCTGGTCCCGCTCTGCAATTAGATCTTTCAGTTCTGAGATAAGCTGCAAGTCTTCTGGTCTTGATTCTCTGGTTTTATATTTTTCTTCCATTTCTTCTAAACTTTATAGGAAAGAAGAATAACCCCTTTAGCCTGATCCAGCATTAAATGAGTAAATAATCACATTCTTTATTAGTACAAATGAGAGTTCAGAGAGTAAAAGCAAAAGGTGACTTTCTTATCACCTTGAAGTAAATTGATTTCTATGTTATCATTCAGCTTTAGCTAGTTAAAAAAAAAATAAAATAAATCAACAATAATAATAGCCTTTGCTCCAGTAACTAATAATCTGGGCAAAATTCTAAAAACTTAACATCTTTCATGTGCATGCAGGACTAGGGTTTTTTTTTGAGAAAAGGCCTCTTGGAAGTCAGACTGAAAATAAGGCATTCAAAATCATCTTTGATTGATTCTTATGTAAAATATAGGGACTACAGTGCATTATATTTAATATTAACACAAATTTTAAAAGCTGGCAATTCACTTTCTTGATGAGCAAAACAAATAGTATCATTTTTCTTTTTATAGATGACTACTCTGAACAAAGATGCATTCTTGTGATACTGGAGAAACTGGACAGACAGACAAGGCTGGCACCATCTTCCTCAGTTCACGTGGAACATACTGGGGCAAAGATATCCAAGAACAGTGAAGACTAACAGGTAACTAACTCCTCTCCATAAAAGCAACTTAGTACCATTAGAGATGAAACAAAGGAATGAGCTGCAAAAGAAAAGCAATAACACTTGGATATTAGGATATCTGGATTAAGAGAAATGTAACAATTGATAAACATTTGAAAAAAATTGGAGGAATTTGAAATGCCTGGTGGGAAAGCATTAAAGGAGAGAAGCGAAATAAGCCAAGTGAGAGAGGAACTGCACAAGTAACTGCATAAACCTCCTTATTTCTTTTAAAGAAGAAGTTTTGAAGACACAACAATTTTAAATGACTGTGTCTCTCTGAAACATAAATATAACACTCATGATGCCAAACATTGCTCCAAAGGAAACTACTAAAGTACCCATCTTTCATATTCAATTCTCATGTAGCTTAGTGAACCAAGTTTCAGAACAGATTCAGGAAATTTAACAAGCTTAATGAAAAAAAGATATATAAAACAAACAAACAAAACCTGAGAAAAATCTATGAATTTAAGATGTCTAAATCAGCTCAAACTTAATTCCACGAGCCACCTGGAAGTAGTTATAATTGGTCACTTTAAATAAATATTCTCCCCTCAGAAGCAGCTATGTGATTTTTACCATGATTGCATTTGAAAAAACAATTCATATTAAATTATATTTATAAATCTCAAATAACCTGTACATAATCTGAGATTATATAATCTATTTACATAAAACATTATAAATGTGAACAACGTGATTGGTTTTATTTGCAGAAAAGACATTTGACTCAGCAGAACAAAAATATGCTCAGATGGCTTAATTTCTGTGTATACATTTTATGCTGGGTTAAACTATTGTATACAGATCCCCAGAGGATAATACATATTTACAACACAGCTGTCCTTTTATTTTCAGATATTTCAGAGAACTGGAATTTTTTCTGTTTCAAAGAGATAGTATGTAATTTCAAGACTCTAATTGTAGAGCCTAATTAATGATACCCATTCTCAATTAAGATAGATTCTGCATTTCATAAATGTTCACAAGGCCATGCTTAAGTAAGGCAGAACCTGGAAACAGTTACTTAAGAAATAGCTGCTTCTGTTTGTTTGGGGTTTTTTGTTTGTTTACCTAATTTCCTCTTTTGACAGCTCCTTGCTTCAATTTAACTGGAGACAGATAACACGTTGAAAACCAGGTCAGGGCATCCTGGATTACATTTGCTGTCTTTAGACCAGTGGCTACTTCCCCGCAGCTCTAAGCTGAGCAAGAGCCAGTTGTGGAGAACCAAGTAAATTGAGAAAATTTCAGGATACTAAAAACCAAATAACTTAATGGGGAAAAAGTTAGGATAAGCAGTTCCAAAACCTAGTTCTGGTGGCTGCTCATAGGCATGTTTCTCCTAGAAGATAAATGCAGTAAACAGGAGGTAACATACACCTCACTTACTCAATGGCAAGTTACCACATTTATCAAGGCACAAAAGTATGCACGTGGATGATTAAAGCTGAGTAAGAACCAGAATTTTATACCCATCTTATTTGCAGACAATTTCTGAGCACTCATTATCAGGAAGAATTAGATGCATTTTGGCTTTATTGTCCATTTTTAATTGATACTAATTTAGATATGCTTAGAGCCAATTATTTTCTCTGCCATAAACCTTTTGTGCTGCAAATACAAATCCGTCAGTGACAACTTTGTGTCAGGAAACCCTCGATGCACTATGAAACCTCAGCCAGAAACTCAGACCAAATGGCTTACACTACAGAGATAAAGAATGAAGGACGTGGAATACAGGAAAACATTGGCCAGATAACACACTGCTACACCTCTTCTGCCCAGAGGTGGTCTAGCCCCAGGTGGCATTTTGACTCAGAGACACATTAAGTATTCTGTTACCATAATGCTCATATAATCCATTTCAGACACTAATTTTCTTTGCGTTATCAAACCAGAAAATTTTTGCATTACTTATGTGCCATAATCAGAGTTCTCAACAGAAAATACTGTGCTCTTTATAACTTGTTGAAGAAATTCTTGTGTTCTCAAAAAAATGTATAAATGCTTGAGAAAAAAAATGGAGAAAACATTGTTTCAGATGTTTTAAGAAACCACACAGATTTAATATCTTTCCTACCTGAAATTTTTCAGTCTCAAATCCCTAACAGTTAATCTCACTAAATTCCCCTAAAGCTTATAGAGTTGTGTTGCCTAAAGAATGCAAGATTAGACCCTGTACTTGGTGGAGGTTTTTGCACACCTTCATCTCTGCAATATCTTCAGCAACTTGTGGACACCAGAATAAACTATTCACTCAAATGTTCACTAAAAACAAACTTTTTTAATGCAACAAAACTTACGAAATTTGTAAAGCTGAATTAATTTCCTTGAGCAGCTCTTGGGTCTTATTAAAATCTGCCAGCATGCTTTGTTTCTCTCTGATGTGATCTGCTGTCAAGACATCCATCTCTTTCTCATGTTTCTTGCTTAAATCTTGCTCATGCATCCTGTTTAATTTATTTTTTGTTAAAAAAAGAGTTATTCTAAAATCAGACTCGTTTGTTCATCATGACTTTCTGCCATGCTTCTAATGGCTTTTACATAATACCAGACAACACAAAAGGAATTACTGACTCATCAAAACCCACTGCTTACTGTCCTCCAATCTTCTAGCTTATTTCATGGAAAAATGCATCTCCTTTAATGCTTTTTTAAATAGACAATTATAATGAGTATTAAAAAAAGACAACCAAAACCCAAGAGTTGTGTGGACTGCTACTAAAATATGCTAAAACGAATCACTGAAATGCGGCTTAACTGTTTGGTAATATTCACTAACTTTACTGGTAACTGGCATAGTTTTTTCTAAAGAAGAATAAATGATATATAATATCACTTGTTAAGGGGATAAATTAAAAGCTACAAATGGTAATATTTCTTAAGTGAAACACATGAAATAATAGACATTTCAGTTTAGAGTGGAAAAATTCATACCTGATCTGTTGGTTGGATTCACTGCGTATTCTAAGAACTTCTTTCCCTTTAAACTCTAACTCCTTGGTCAATGCACTTATATTTTCATGAAGATGCAGAATCTCTTTGTCTAGTTCAGCTATATGATGGTCTCGGTGTCTCAGTTCATCTTGTAGATCTGATATTCGGCATAAAAATTCTTTCTCCTATGGTATAAGTAGCAGCAGCAAAAAATATTTTAAATAGGCTTGTCCCTTGGAAGCACAATACTTGCTTTTGGAAAATAACAGCTGAGCAGAATTTTCCATTCAACAGTCTATTTCAGGTTTTGATGCCGACACAAATTATAATTGAAGCTGATGAGCATTCTAACACTGGAAAACACAATTAACTGTTTTGCCCTCAGTAAAACTAAAGCTCATGCTTAGTAGGTCATTGTACTGAGGCCAAAACTACATGACATTTGGTTGGATCAGAGACTTGCTCTTGTACTGTAAACTTCTTTTCCTGACATCTCCTTTAGGTGTCTCACTCCAACCTTACACAGGACTGAAACTATACCCTTCTAAATCACCAATGATGTGAAAACGTCCCTTCCAACCTAGACAATTCTATAATTCTACAAGTCTATGTTTTCATTCACTGATGGCAGCATTTTTGCTTCTAGTGCTCACACTTTTAAACCAGCAAGGAAGAGAAAAAGAAGGGCTTATCTTTGACTGTCCCTGTTTTTGTGCAAAGGCTATTATCCAACTAAATCTGTTTCCTCTGTTACTATTATTTCCAAAACATTACACCTCCTTGCTGTTGGACTACTAGTAAATCAATCCTGAAAAGCCCACTGTATGGGAAACTAAAGAAGTAATTTTCTGGTCCTCTTATTTCCAGGAGTTTGGCTGATCAGTAGAGATCAAGCTTTTGAGTTTTTAGTTACTAGTGAAAAAACTGATTGTACATAAAACAAAAAATGAAATATAAAAGTGAATGAATTAGTTTGCTGCTGAAAGCAAAGTTAGTCCCATACTGCATCTGGGGGTTCGTTTCACATTGTTTTGTTTCAGGGGTGGGTTTTTTTTAAGAAATATTTTTTTAAGAAATATTTGCAAACTGTTATTTCTCTGCTTTCTTCAGAAATTAATTTATCTTTTTTTTCTTCAGAAATTAATTTATTTTTTTTTCTTCAGAAATTAATTTATCTTTTTCCAATTTGGCTCCTGAAAATAAAAGATAATAAGCTACCTTTTAAGTTTAAAGCATCACTCAGTATTATGCAACCAGTTCTTAGCCATATCACCTAGGCTTCAGAGAGAAAAAACTTTTTCATTTTTAAGTCCTGCTGGCAGCTGCAGATGAGTAGAATTTTGGGAGAATCAGTATTTTTCTCTGAGGACAAGCCAGTGTGCTCCCAGACGGCTGCACAGTTCTGAGGGGAAACTGCCTTGATAAAGGAGTCTTTACTAGGCTTCGTGTGAAGTTTGTTGAAGGAAGAAAAAGCTAAACAAGGAAGTTCAGGTAAACTGGTAGAAATGCATTATCTGCTGGTGCTGGCTGACTTTGACATATTACATGTTGGTTGTTTGCTCTTGCCTCCAACTAAGAGAAAACGAATACCGAGATTATGGAGTTTCATGGTCAGTTACCAGCAGAGCCGCCTACCTGTCGCCTGCCGAGCTCTATGCTTCTTTCAAGCTCCATCTTGGCAGCTACCAATTCTTGTTGATGGTTGTGTCTCAGCTGGTCAATTGCTGCTGCGTGTTGATGATTTAGCTCTGAGCGCAAGGAAGCTAGTTACCATGAACAAAAAGAAAAGTTTATTGTGCAAACCTTTACGTTAATTAACAAAACCCGTCCAGCTCTGCCAAGTATTGCTGCTGACATAACCTACACTGTTTCTATCAGTTTAAGCAACTGCCCTGTCGTTCTGTTCCTCTTACTTTTTGAAACATTTTCCATCATGCAATTTGGTTGCTTACTCTTTGAAAAAAAAAAAAAAGCATAAGATTTTTCAAAAGTGACATTTTGGGCTTACCTGTAAAGCATATGTTGATTCTAAGTGGAACACTTAGGTCAACATTGTATGGCTTGGAACCACACTACAGTGTTATAATACACAGACACACATTTGCATGTAAATTAATATGAACAGAAATAATGGGTTTGGACCCACTGGCAAATTTGAAAATAGTATACCTAACATAGCTTTTCCTTCATCCTCCAGCTCAAATCGTAAAGTCTGAAGTTCCTGTTCCATCTCCAGTTTGAAACCTTCCATGGCTTGTTTATGTGTTTCTTTCAGTGCCTGAAGTTCTTCCGAGTGCTTCTGTTGTAAACGTTCTTCTAATTCCTACGAAATCAAAGTTGACAAAATTTGTTCTACAAATTCCATAGGGAATTTATAAAATATTAAACAATAAAGAACCGGCAACAAAACCCAGGCATTGGCATACTACAGAAATTATTAAAAATACACTAACATTCCTCATATTTTCTTCTTGCATTAAGTTATCCTACGACTATATATATTTTCTTTTCAGTGGCTAATAGTTATTGAAATTACCCGTGCACAGCTAGAAGAGAGCAAAAAACAGTCTATGGATATATTTGTAATAGCAAGCAAGGTGGTAAGGTGTATATCCGTAGCTGGGTATACTGCTCATGCAATACACATTTGGGGATTTTTGCTCCCAATTGTCACCCATGGTTACTCCCTTTTGGTGTGTGTGAAGTATAATTTTCCTGGTGCACATCTTCTAGTTTCATTTTGCACAAAAGGAATCCACCTTGTGTGCTCCAGGGCCAGTCCATGATATGAACCAAAGTACAAAGTGGGGATGACGGGAAAAATAATTGCAAAAGTACGTTCTAGATCTGAACTTAAAACTTCAAACACACACCCTATTAAGTACCATGCACTACCAAATTTCCAATTTTAAGGTTGCTTTAGCCAAGGTTTTAAAAAAATATCTTGGGTATGACATTATTCTGGACATGAAAATTATCTTGCAGTTTGCAGAACATAGTTTATACAATTTTTAATGTAATGAAAATGCAAAATACATTACAAGAGGAGTAAATTGACACAAAGTGTCAGCAAACACATATGAAATAGCTAACTTTAATGGAAAATAGAGACAAAACCATTCCAAATCAAAACTAGAACATATCATGGATAATGATGTCAAACTACTATAACGTGTATGTTGTTAATGATTTTTTATATATCTACACACCCCCATATATATGCATGTACTGGTAGAGTATAAAGCAAGACATTAAATAATGCCAGTATTAGAGATGATTTTCAGTATGTCTTAATCAGATTTAACTGTGAAAAAAACATTACTAGAAGACATAACTGAAAAGGAAATTTAGTACTTATGGAGATATTTTTCTTTACTGCTTCCAACTGTGTACATAAATTGCTAAAATTGAAACATTCTCTATGCAATTCAGAGTATCCTTAAGAACATGCCTTTTGTTCTTGCTCTTTTGTCTCTTCCATGTTTTGAAAGGCAAGGATATGGGCTTCCTGAAGTGATTTATGCCTTTGCTGATGCTCCTCTTCTAATTCCTGTATCTCCTGAGTCAGCCTCTGTCGCTCCTGACTGAACTGGGCTTGTAGCTGCTGCAGAGAGCTCTGTGACTGGGAAAGCTGCATCTCCAGATTCTGCTTCAGTAAGGAGATCTAACCCACAACAGAACAGCAAATATCCATTAGTCATTTATACTAACATCAACTCTGAAAAAAACATTCAAAGGAAGAAAACACTTTAAATTATAACACCAGAACACTAACTAAAAGTAAGACAAGCAATGTCATCCATCTACTGAATTTGTTATTACTATTATATCTCAGGGATACAGTAATTACATTTATATAGATTTGTAAGGGTTATCACAACAGTCAGTTCATGCTACAGCACAACCTATAACACATTTTTTCATGGCCAAAATATCAAAATTTACTTCTCGGTTTTGAATAAAGATCAATAAAAATGACACTATCAAGGTTTGAAATCAAACACTTGAATGTTAAAATAAATTATTTTTCAGGGAGACATGACACCACCTCTGCAAGGGCAATCCTGCAGCTGATAGGGGAGGACAGCCTCTGACATCTAGATTGATGGATTTTTTGTATCTTTTGATATGATATGGTCCTATCTTACTGGTAGTTCTCCCATTTCTAAGGAAATGGTAGCAGAGCACTCTACATCAGAAATGTTACACTTGATGGATTCCCCCCACCTCCTTGTTTTTTGTTAGCTCAGTAATACTAAGAGCAATGTTTCTGTTTTCAAAATCTAAGATCCAAGCAATTTGTCACAAATACTAATTTTCTTAGAAATACCTGATTTTACAAATGATGCTTTTTACCCAACAAATATTTTAATACGTTAGAGTACACTGTACTCCATTTAAAAAGTCCCATTTTCTTTATATAATAAAGTTATACTTTGCTTTTCACATCACACATCTTTTCAGACTGAAAATACTAAATCTGTGTTCTCTTTAAGCCTAACACGAGAACTACAAATCTCCAATTCTGGAAACAAGACTTAAGGAGAAAAAAAAAAAAAAATTCACTACAGTCACTCAAAGGAAGGAAAAATAAAATTGCCACGTGACAAAGAATTTGAATTATTAAGGATACTTTTCAAGCCTCAGAGCAATACATAAAATTGAATTATAAATGAAAGTCTGATAGTGTCATTTGATTCAGCATATCTTAAAATTAATTATGACAAATTATTAACGACATTGCACATCAATTTATTGATTTACAGAACATTAAAACCCACCACTTAACAAAAAATTAATAGCGGCATACCAAGGACAACTTGCAGCATGAACATTATTGTTTGGTTTTTTTCAGAAGGACACAGCTTAAGCAGATTTGAAAGAAAAATAGGTAGATTTAAAATAAAATTAGCATTAAAACAAAAGCAGCAAATTAATTTGAATGAAATGACCATGGCTTGTTGTATTTCAAATTCATCAGGTCTCTGTGTCTGGGCATATATATTCTACCTTCTACATATCCCGTATCAATTGTATTTTGCTTCAGATACAGTTGAAGGTTAGCTACAATTGAAGGTGTGTAGTGAAGGCCTACACTACATTGTGTAATCTGAACTATATGTGTGAAAATATTTACTGAGGACATTAAATGTAATTGTCACATACAGAATGCACCGTGTCAGGCCAAAGGTTTGTCTAATCTCCTGTAACCAGACCTGGTTACACTGGGAAAAATACAAGGCAAAGAGATAAACATAGGGATCTTGACTCCAAAGTTTACCAGCACCCAGCAACCTTTCTTAAATTGGAAGATGGTTTTTTGGGAAATTCGTGGAAGAAAGACCCATAAAGTACAATCGCTATCTGAATCCAGGTAAGCTTTTAGTATCCACAATATCTTGTGGCGAGTTCTAGATCTTTAGTAGACATGCCATTGGAAACGGCCATGTAACGAAGAGGAGTCAAAATAAGTTCCCTTTTCATTTACTCTCTTCCATGCACGTTTCTGTAGATCTCCATCACATCCCTCCTTACAGTCTTTTCCAGATGAAACAGTTTCAGTTTAATGAGTCATTCCTTATATGAAAGCTATTTCCTATCTATCGTCACACTTCTCCCCTTCTCTATTATTTCTTTTTAAAATTAGGAAACCAAAACAGCCCAAGGTATCTAAAATGAAAGTAGCATGGTTGTATGTGGTGTGTTCTCTCTCTCCCCCTTCTATATTTCTAATGTTTTATTTGCGTTTGTGACTGCTACTGAGCACTAATGTGATGTTTTCATGGAATTATATATCGTGATCCCCAAACCTACTCTCTAGTTGTAATGAGTCAAAGAAAAAATCATCATTTTATTCAAAAACTTATAAATCATTTTATTCCTTGCGTATCATTTTGCATTTATCTACAGTTCATTCCATCTGCCATTTTATTCCCAAGCCCCTTGGCTTTTTATGGCTATTTTGTTATTCTTCAGCCAGACTTTGTCCTTCCCACCTTGAATAACTTTTTATAAGCTGCAGACTTTCCTATATTACTTATTTATAAACAACCTGCAAAAGAAAATATGTTGACCATCAGTGCAACTCCACTGACAATGCACCTTCACTGTGGTAACAACTATATTTAATACTACCTTTCAAGCAGTTACTTATCCATACAAGAACTCCCCCTGGTACAGTGGAGTTACAGTTTGCCCAGAACTTCTTGGCCGACCCATTTCAGCGTGCCACAGCCAGGGCTGCCACACAAGTCAGACAAGGCTGACAGACTGGCTGTCAGAGAAGCCAGTAACGCAACCACATATTGTATTCTTTTTCTTCAGCTCTAGAAACTCACTCCACTGATGTGGTCAGTTTGCACCATATATCACTACCAGTACAGCCAGCATCATNACTCCCCTTTGATCACCTTACATCCCCATCCATTTTATACACCCCACATTCACTGTTGGGCTCTTGTGTCTTTCCCCACTTTCTTTACTGTAACCTCACACCTGCCTGGGTTCTCCCTCTCACCTGTAAGCCCTGTCTGTATTTCCGATTCCTCTGCAACACCACAGCTAGCAAAAAAACCAAGACACTGCCTGGATGCTTCTATGCTTTTAGGTAACTCTTACCTAATATTATCTCTGATCCTATTTAGTCACCATCCATAAACTCTCAGATTGGTTGTTGGGTTTTGTTGTTTTTTTTTTGTTTCTCTGATATCACTGCTGTGACTTGGCTCTAGCCCCTCTACTCCTTTATCTTCCATCCATACTCCAGTATGTCTCCACCTCTTCCCCTCCTTTGCTCTTTTTCTTCTCCCTGGCTCCATTTTTAGTATCACAGAAATGTGTAGTTAGGATAGTCTTAGTAGATTATTCAGTCCGATTCTTTGCAATAGATGGAAACTCTATATGCAAACTATTGCTTAAAAATCTTTTATGAAGGAAATCTCACAATATTGACTCAGATCCTCTTCCTCCTTCTCTGAGCGCCTGAGCCAGAAACACCAAAATACGGAACAGATGTTCTGTCCACTCTTACTTGTCCCTTTTTCCATGTTTCTGTCCTTCAGGTTTCTCACCATTGCCTTGTCCTAAACGTGATGGCCACCAGGAGGTACAATTCTAGGGGAAGTCCTGCTCAGTCCTGCAGAACCTCAGGTAGTTTAATCATCATACTCTAAAAAGATTTTTATGGTAACATTCAAATGGAGTCGACTGTGGTATCTCAGCCAAATATTTATGAAGATGACATGAAAAAACATTTTGGCTTGAGTTAAATCTCTCTCACTTAAGTTTCTGCTTCAAACTCAGATAATTCTCAGAACATAATTTGTAAATCTTTTTCTCACAGGCCAAAGGCAAAACATTGCTCCTGTTGTTTCTTTCTTAGAAATGCAGAAAACATTTTAACTGAGGTGATCAACAGACATCTGACATCTGGCCAGGAAGTCACCTTAGAAGAGATCAGGAACTGCTTTCGGGAGCAATTCATGCTTCTACCAGATTAAAGTGACTGCAAAACCACAGCCTGAAATGAGTCAGTGTCTGGAGATGCTTATTTGCATCAATAGACTCTACAGAAAATAAAGGACAACAAGAATTAAATGGTTCTAATGACCAAGTCAGATTAGTCTATTAGGGCCTCCCTTTGCATGTCTTCGGAAAGTCCCTTCTATACACTCCAGTAGTGAGGATTCCAAAGAAAACTGCTCTGAAAACTATTCTCTCAACTTTCAATACTTTTAACCAAGGTTTTCAGCACATTAGAAACATCAGTAAGAATTTAAAAAATAAAAAAATAGAAGAAAATAAACATTTTGGCTACAATGACTTGCGCTGCAAAACTGCAAATTATAATACAGCATCCATCTCATGCTTTACAGAAAGCTCTGCAATACACATTTGCACTGCCCACAAGCTGGCTTGCTTTAACAACCACATGAAAATGCTGCTTATGTTATGACCATGTATGTAGTGTTAGATGTCCAGTGATATATACATTTACACAGATGAATGGATGCAGTACACAAGCTTTTGATAACTAGCAGCAAATGTTCTCCTCTCAAATATTACCATGTCTTCTATTTTATTGGCTAAAGCTCTAAAGCAGTACCACAGGATATGCGGGTTTATTAGTACAAACATGCCCTGTTTATGAGCTGTAAGTGCAAATCACTTACATTGCTGATAGATTTATGCAAAGCTTCACCGAGACAGTGCCGCTATGAAGAAAAGATCACAGGAATAAAGGGAAACATTCAGAAATCAACTAAGTAAAAGAAAAAGGGATAAGGAAGGAAGAGTAAAACATAGAACATTAATTATAATTTGATCAGGGAAAAATAAGTTGAAAACTGTCTGGAAAAAAACATGAACACATCACTTTGACTTAGTATATAAACTACTGAATGTACAAAATGATGCACTTTCCTGTGTTATGTTTTAAACACACAGGATAGCGTTAGCTCTTCCACATAATGTTACTATATACTGGTATACTATGCAGCTGAACACTTTCTTTTCTCCTTTAGGGCAGATAATTGTGGGAAGAAATCGTTAAATACACCAATATGCATTACTATTAGAGAAGATGATACATAAAGACCAAATAAGTCAGCTGTGTCTCTGAAATATCACAAGCACGTCAAACACGTAATATTAAAGATTAAATTTTACTGCTTAAGGACAGAAACCAAGTTGAGCCTGTAATGAAGACATATTTATATTAAAATATTTCTTTTATTTTTCTTAAAATTCAGAATGAGATGGGTATATAAGACTCTTCCTGAAAGTCTCCAGCAAAAAATGACTTAATGTACCACTTATGCTAGTGTCGATTGCTAGCGAAAAGCAAAAAATAAAAAGATATTGCCAAGTAGAGGTTCCATACAAAATACTACTGACCGTACAAATAATATACATCATCCATATATATATATTAAAATACCTTTGACTTTATATATATATATATACACACATATACACATACATACATATACATATGAATGGTATAATAGGCACACCCCCACACACCCGACTCATCAGAAATAAAGTGAGAGCAATTTCAAGTCCCGCCTGACTAATTTCCCCTTTTGGGACAGGTCAGGCAAGAAGATGGCTTTCTCCAGGAAACAACCAGGCATTCTGACAGCAGCTTGGAAGCCTACAGTTGGGAAGTTTTTATTCATTCTCCGGAATCTACAATGAGGCACAACAGAGATATATTATTTTGAAATATCCAAAATTATCTTCTTAAAATTGTAGAAGAATTACAAGCAAGAATTTTATATGCAAGGGCATAACACTAGCAGGCATCATACTCCAGTGGACAAGAAAAAAGACTGGCATCTAACAGCTCCCATTTCTACAGGAGATTTTGACAGTGCCAATCTGATCAAATCCACCTATTTTAGCTGTGTGTACTTTCCCATCTCTCTGCTTTGTTTAGGGGGGAAGCTGTTAAAAGCAGGATCGATCTCTTGCTAAATAAATGCTCGGTTTCTAGAGTATCTGGGACCTATCTAGGGACCACTGCAGACTAGGAAATAGGTATTTAGATTTTACACCTGAAGCAGAAAGGTTAGTAACATTCTACACTGAAAAGAAATGCCAAGTACAAATACTTTTGGGAAGCTTTATTCTGAGGTCTACTCTATTAAAAAGACCATTTAAGAAAGTAAGAGTTGCCCCTGCAGCTTGCAGAAAAACAGATTTCTTCCACCAAGAAAGAAACTGGTCTTGCTTTGCTGTCAAACTGATCTTGTAATTAAAAGTATTAAAATGAGCTAAAGATTTTAATATATGTGTTTTCACCAAGTGTAGATGTTTTCCAGAGATTTGGAAACAGATGGAATTAAAATGAATTTTTGTTGAAGGTTCTGTTTTGGACTAAAAGTCCAAAAGTTCAGTAAGTAAGTAAGTTCAGTATTTAGATTTGTCACCGATTTCTTAGGCTATTGCACTCAAAGAAATCTTTCAGCAACCCACATTTCCTGATTGTGAAATCAAAACAGTAATTATCTTGTGCAAAAAAAAATTTAACAATTAAATGCCTATTGGAAAAAAGAAGGTCGTGAAAAAGCCAAAAAAAAAAAAAGCATCATATTTAATAAGTTTAAACCTACATATTAGACATTTTTACACCTTTTAAAAAGACACACAACGTGGAATACATAGTAAAAATAGCTTATTGATTTTTTGATTTTTAACAGAACTTGAAATACACGTCCTTTATAAATCTTGAAGCCTAAGTATCATATCATTATTCAAAACCATTTAATTATAGGACAGCTTGCTAAACAATTAGTCCTGGAAAAAAGAGCGGAAAAGATTATTTAAGAGCTAATCAAGAAATAGTTCAAGCGTGAAAACAAGATGATTTTCAGTCAACGTAACAATGGAATAAAGCCCTGCTTCAAAAAAAACTGATTTCTTGCTTTGATAACCCTAGGATCTGTACAGAAATAATACTTAAGAGGACTTTTTAATGGTATTCAATTTATTATCACATGAGATTTTTGTCAAAAGATGTGTGCTTATACAATATTACTGAAAGTTATTTTAAAAGATTATAAACCAACTTATAAATACCCAAAACCGCTAGTGGTGAATCATCACTGAAATCGAACAGGGATTTGCTAGGATTGATACTAAACTTGACTTCAATTTACTATTTTCATCCTTCATTAGATAGTAAATAATTTTCATGAAATATATACATGGTAGAATAGAGAATTGGAATTCTTTAGGCTAGTCAACTGGTACACAGGCCGATTCTAGCAGAACGTGTAGCAATACAATCAGATGTAACTCCATACTGAAAAGTATATAGACACATTCAGAATGAAGAACTCCAAAATAAGTCTGGTTGAACTATTATTAAGAAATTCCATAAAACCCCAAAACATTCTCATGACTACTTCCCCAGAAAGGTCCATGATATGGAGAAAAAAAGCAATGAGAAGCAAGATGAAAGACTGTCCTGTATAAAAAATAGTGTGGCTAACACAAGTAGGGAGGCGATTGTCCCCCTGTACTCAGCTCTGGTGGGGCCACACCTTGAGTACTGTGTTCAGTTTTGGGCACCTCAACACAAGAGAGATATCGAGGTGCTGAAGTGAATGCAGAGGAGGGCAAGGAAGCTAGTAAAGGGCCTGGAGAATAAAACTTATGAAGAGTGATTAAAGGAGCTGGGATCGTTTAGTCTGAGGAAGAGGAGGCTGAGGGGAGGCCTCATCACTGTTTGCAACTACTTGAAAGGACATTGTAGAGAAGTTGGTGCTGATCTCTTCTCACAGTTAAGTAGCAATAGAACAAGAGGGAATGGCTTCAAGCTGAAACAAGGTAGGTTCAGGCTGAACATTAGGAAAGAATTTTTCACAGAAAGAGTGGTCAAACATTGGAATAGGCTGCCCAGGGAGGTGGTCAAGTCACCATCCCTGAACGTGTTTTAAGAGTCGTTTAGATGTGGTGTTGGGGGATATGGTGTAGGGAAGAGATTTGAGACTGGGGTTGATGGCCGGACTTGATGATCCCAAGGGTCTTTTCCAACCTGAATGATTCTGTGGTTCTATGGAATGGAAGCATAATTGTTACTCCCTTTATTTCCTGGGGAGGAAGAATTCCAGGCACCAATATAGGTTAGGGGTGGACCTGCTGAAAAGGACTGCTGAGGAGAAGGATCCTGGTAGATAGCAAACTATCTATGAGCCAGAAATGTGCTCTTGCTGCTAAGAGAGCCAATGGAATCCTGGGCTGCACAGGGAAAAGTGTGGCCAGTAGGTTGAGGGAGGTCATTCTCCTCTTCTACTCTGCACTGGTGGGGCCACAATTGTATCTGTTTCTCAGCTCCCCAGTTCAAGAGAGACAGTGAACTACTAGAAAGAGTCCAGCATAGGGCAAAAAAGATGATTAAGGGATTGGAGCATCTCCCTTATGAGGAAAGGTTGAGAGAGCTGTGACTCTTTAGCCTGGAGAAGAGAAGGCTGAGGGGAGACCTTAATGCTTATAAGCATCAGAAAGGTGGGTTGAAGGAGGATGGAGCCAGACTCTTTTCAGTGGTTCCCAGTGACAGGACAGGGAGCAACAGGCACAAGCTGGAACACAGGAAATTCTGTTCAAATATGAGGAAAAAAAATTCTTGAGGGTGACAAAGCCCTGGAACAGGCTGCCCAGGAAGGTCATAGAGTCCCCTTCTCTGGAGATCTTCAAGACCTGCCTGGATGCAGTCCTGAGTAAAGTGGTCTACACGATCCTGCTTTAGCAGGGGAGTTGGACTAGATGATCTCTAGAGGTCCCTTCCAACTATGACAATTCCAT
>VZRU01004782.1:67646-97840 GCA_013398155.1 Pedionomus torquatus
TATAATAGCAGAAGAATCTCACTTCTGTTGCTGTTTTCAGTCTATTTAAACTAGACTGAACCTCTGGGGTGAAGGGTTTTATTGCACATTTACAGATTGCCAAGTACATTTAGGTTTATTGCAGTAATTTCTGTAGTGTCAAACTGGGTCCAATGCAATTCCCACTCAGAATATCATTATTCTAAATTATTACAACCAGAGTCTATAGTAATCCTTGTGTTATGAAATGGATACCAAAAGCTTTCTACTCTTCCATAATGAAAACACTCTGTTTTTCTTCTATGATGAAATCACTAAATCTGTGGATGGGGGAGAAAGCAGTAGAAATTTGCAACCTCAATTTCAGCAAGACTTTACTGTTCTTGTATCTGTTGGCATCACAATTCAGGAGGCAGGCTGCCAGAAAGATGAGAACTGGCTGGATTATCAGGCTGGAAGGGCAGCTGTTAACGGTTCACTCTACCCAAAAGCTTTTTACAAGCAGAGTTCCTGAAGTGCCTGTTCCAGGACCTATTAGTTTTAATATCTTTATCAATGACCTGGAAGAGGAGACAGACAGTACCCTCATTGAGTTTGTGGATGACACCAAACTGGGAGGAGTGGAAGAGGGGGTGTGGCACAGAGGAGGGGACACAAGATACTGAAAGGCAGGACTGCTACCCGAAGACACCTATATAGGTTACAGGTATGGGCAGATAGAAACCTCACAAAATTCAACAAGGACAAAGGCAAAGTCCTTTATATTGGATGTATTAAACCCCTGCATTGGTTCATACTGGGTTGCAGATCTGCTTCACATAACCTAGTTAACGGTTGACTAAACATGAATCATCAGCAGTGTGGCCTGGCAACAATGAATGCCAGCAGCATACTGGGCTGCAGCAAAAAACAGCAGTTTGAAGGGATGAGTCCCTTTGACTTGACACTTGTTGCACATGACCTGGAGGCCACATTCTGTCTCCTCCTCCAGTTCATTCAGCTTTGGTTGCCATAATACAAAACAAACATTGATAAACTTCAACACTTTCAGTGGAGACCTACAGCTAAGATGGCTGGGACTGTAGCATATATCCTACTATGGTATTGGGTTTGTTCAGTCTAAAGAAGAGAAGGTTTTGTGAAACTTAATAGCTTTCCAGTACCTATGAGGTAGTAACAGAGAAAGTGGACGCAGCCTTGTTACAAGTAAGGCAATGAGAAGCACTGGTCAAACTGAAACAGAAGATGATCCATCTAAATATAAAAGAAAAAGCTCACCATGAGGATAATTAAGCACTAGAAGACATTATTCAGAGAGACTACATCCTTGGAGGTTATTCAAGACCCTACTGGACAAAGTTCTACAACCTGGTTCAAATTCCACGTAGACCGATTTGAGCAGGAGGTTTCACTAAATTTCCTGAGGTCTCTTCCAACCGAAGTCAGTCTATGACTCAGGCCAGTTTTAGTCTCAGAGACTATATTCTGTGTACTGCAATCAGGAGGAACTTACTATAAACCTATTTCTCCAAGACTTAAGCTACCCATCTTGTATGCTATGGTCTGTAATTCTCTCTCCTTCAGGTGCAACGGATAAAATAGATTCTTACAGAGGAAAAGCTTAATTCCCGAGCACCAACAATAACTTTTCAATCTTTATGAAATGCCTATCCAATCCAACTCAAACACTGGTACGGAAAAGCAATGGCTGGATTGAAGAAAAAAAAATAATCAAGACTCCTACGGTTTATTTTCTTATTAGTCCTCTGAACACATGCTGTTAGGACATAGTACAGGTCTTTGTTACAGTAAAAGCAATGAAGGAAAAGGAAAACCACCAACCCAACCATTTGTTTTTTGCAAACTACTTCCTACACTCCCAAAATTTCTAGTAAAACTCTCCTTACTGCTTCCTGAGCTTTAGCTTCCTGAGCTTTCCGATTCCAATATTTCTTCCATGTGCAGAAATAAAATTGTTCCATTTGCAACAGTAATTTTTCATTCTGAAACTGTAAGCTAGATTCATTATGGTCATTTTAAAAGCCGGAGGTAAAGTATTGTCAAAGTATGTTAAAACTAAAGGTTTGACATATCACTTTCAAATTGTACTTTCCTAGAGAAAACACTATTTATAGGTAGAAGTAAAGAGAGTAAATGAAGCATGGGTAAAAGAAGTACGTGAAACTGAAAATCAAATTAGTCCAAGTCTCTTTACATTCATATTGTAAAAGTAACAGAGAACTTTGAAAACTGTCAGCTTTTATGAACCCAAGTCACAAGATTTTACAAGCTTAAATTCCATTGTCAGCAAAATAAGTTGTTACGTGTTCCTATAGGAAGCTGTATAATCAAGTGCATTTTTGGTTAGACATCAAATTAGACAGCAAATTAAAAGCCACCCCCCACTGTAACACCCTGAAATCATAGTAATTCAGTGAATTCCAAAATCTGTTTCTCTTAACTTTAAAATATATTTGTTCACTATCAGCTATTCTTTCAAGCTGTGGTCAATAAAACCAGTTCAAATAGTATTTATGGTTTGGAAAAAACTACAAAACAAATGTTAGCTGATTCACAGAAAATACAACTGAGTTTATAAATACAAGCTGCAATCAAAAAACTCAGGATTTATAAAACACTATCCCAAAACAATACTCAAAATCACTTAAGAGAAGGCATAGCTGTAATAAACGTGACATAATACTGAGAGATGTTTTGATTTTTCCTTGACTTGTACAGTGTTATTGTAAGGATAAGGAATACCTTCAAGTCCAGACAATTAACATTGGTAAATATTTAGAACAGAATATGTGAGCAGTCAGAGAATCAAAAAAATCTTATAGTGAATAGGTGAGACTGTGAGCACCCCCTCATTCCTCCCAAAAAACTACTAAAAGTGTTATTCACATTTAGCGTAAAGAAGGACATTCATATAATTTTAAGGCATCTTCATATATTACTTCAAACCTAGTTGCTATCAAACTTTTAAAAGGCATTACACTAACATATTTCATTTCAAAGACAGATGTCACAACCAATCTTCCATAGTTACTCAGCAATAAGCCATCAGCAACTAAACTGCAGTGGCTTTCCAATTCTCAAAGAGACCATAGTTACCTGGTCTAAAAGATCTTCAACTTTTTTTTGCCATCCATCCCTTGCTGCATTTTTTTCACGTTCTTTGAGCTGCAACAGCTGAGTCATGGCTGCCTTCTTATCCTCTTCATGCTGTAGCCTCAGCTCTTCACGAAGCTTATTACATTCCTGTCTAAAAATAAATACCTAAAATGACTAAAATGCAGTGGGCCTTGTGCAAGGAGTGATAAAGAATTAAGATCTCACTAGTATCTGGAAAAGCTTAGATAGTAACAGAAACTTTTGCTTTACTTTTATTTTGCTATTACATTTGTATTTAATACATACTTTGTTTCTTATTAAAGAATGAAAGGAAGAAAAAAAAATACTTGCCGAAGATTTTCTGTCCATTTTATTTCCAAATCACGAGCCATTCTGTCGACTTTGAACTTCTCCTCTTCCCTCATGGCAGCAATCATCGCCTCGTGCTGTTGTCTCTCCTGATCTAGTTCACCCTGCAAACACAAACTTCACAATAGAGACTGATCAGCAGCAAAAAAGTATTTCAAAGCTTAAACCTTTCAAACCTTTATAATAAAAATGTCAGCTATAAATGGCTCATAAAACTTCAACTATAACACTTCCAGTGTGGAATTCCTTATTACACAATTAATGCCTATACATCTGCTGATATTTCTTACTTGTGGAACAGAATTCTGCATTACTATAAAAAGCAAGTTTCCAATAAATCATTCTGGAGGTAGTCTTTTCAAGTACTGTTACATTGTATGACAGAATAATTAATACTGGAAAGAACCTCAAAAGCTCATCAAGTCCTGTTCAGTGCAGGACTAACTTCAGAATTAGAGAAGGATGCTTAGGTTCTTGTCAAGCATGTTTTGTTTTTTGTTTTTTTTTGTTTGTTTGTTTGTTTGGTTGTTTTGTTTTGGTTTGTTTTTTGTTGTTGTTTTTAAATCAGCAATTATTCAGTTTTTGCATTTCAAAGCTGCACTTTGCAGATTTGATACAAAGTATCTGTTTCTTGACTGGAAAAACCTGCTAGAAACAGGGTTTCGTAGTCTGAGCACAGAAAAACACCCAACACACCACCACTTTAAAATTCCTATAAATTTCTGTTTAAATTTTATCATTAGCTATTTACCAATAGCTTTTAGGTACTACCCAGAAATCCTAATTAAATGAATGTTTTTCAGCAGTGCTTATTGGTCTTCATTTATGAGAAGCAAACATGGTCATCTAAACTTAATTAACACTTAAAGTGATAATTTTTTGTAGGATTTTTTTCTTTTATATATTTTTTAATCTCTTAAGATAATGTTATTGCAAGTAGCCTCCCATATGTATGAACACTTAAATGTTATAATAGAGGAAAAGATGAGAGTGCAGTAGGTCTTTAAGGACACTTTGAGAAATAATAAAGAAATATAGAAGAAGTTATCAAACAGGACACACACCTAATGACCTTAAGTGAAACAAGTTTGGTTTTTTTTTAAAAAAAGCCACAACAAAATAACAAACCCCAAATGCCCTGTTTCAGGCTGGTTTTGTTAAGAAAATAACACTAGTATGAAAACAGGGAGATTTTTTTTTTTTTTTTAAAAAAGCTGCTCTACTTCAAATATTGCCATGATCTTGTAAATGTACATTGGTTACTGATGAAAGAAAAAGAAAAGGTTATTCTTAGTAGGATACTTGGTATTAAAGTCAATGAGTTATTGACAGATTAACAGACAGTTCCAGTTCCATCTAAGCCAACCAAAATGGCACCATATTTGTGCTTAAACAAATTAATTGCTTCAATTATATAAACTGGTCGCATTTCTAGATGATACTCTTATCTTTCAAGACATCATAGCATATACCTTTAAACTATTCTCAAGCGTCTTTTCAAACTCTAAATTTGAGTCCAAAATAAAGACTGTGCCCATTATTTGAGGAAAACATAGTATGGGCACGTAAAAAAAAAAAAATTAGAAAGGTTTCAATGACTTCTAGAGATAGTAAGCTCTGGATCTTGTTTTGCAGCAGAACACAAAACTGTCTGGAATAGCACTGGCATAACACGTATCCTTTTTACATTCTCATTAAACTCTATTAAGCCACTGAGAAATACAGTTCTGGATATGTTTTATACAGACATACTTTGGCAGCTAGAATTTATGTTAACCACAGAAAGATGTGATTGCAGCAATACTCATTAAATAGTAAACGTGTTCTGAAAATAAAAAAAGACCCAACCAACAACCCCCCCATCCCCCCCAGCAATCGACCAACCAAGCAACAAACAAGCCCAAACTAACCCATCCTAGTTTTCCATTTTTTTCCTCTCCACTCAAAATAAAAAAGAGAAATCTCTTTTTCAGTGAAAACATAGGAAGCTCCTTCAATCATGTGTACAACAGAAATGTACTTGCCATTTTAAAAACAAGATTAAATTGTAAAAAGTAGTCACAGTGACTTTCTTCTCCAACATTATGGTTACCTCAACACTATACAATGAATCAGTGGTCTCTCGCAGTCTTGCTCTAGTTAATTCTAGTTCTTTCTGGAGTATTTCCTGAGCTTCTTGAAGACTGGAGATGTGTCCTTCTGCAGTACCAAGGCCTTGTTCACTTTTTCGTACTAGGTCTTGCAGACGACACACCTATGACCAAAAAAAAGTTATAGTTTCCATAATTATTACTAATAGAAGCCAAGTCATCCTGGTTTCATTTTCTTACAGTGTGTTTTAATTCCAACCTAGACAAATATTTATTTGCACAGTCTGTTGCCCTTTATATCACTTAATGTTTTTGATTAAAAAAAATAATCCTATAATATTATAAAATTAAAGATTCAATTAAAGGATTTTTACACACTAAATAAAAAATACCCAACCTACGTTTGAAGCATTTTGAAAGGAAAGGATTTACGTAAAAGTTCTGAAGTTACCTGTAATTTTACTGCAAAGAAGCAAGCTTTATGCAAACTAGAACAATGATAAAAAATATTTTAAAATATATAAACTCTAATTTAACAGATAAGTTAACTTGTGCTAGGATATGTTTCTCCATTTTTGGATTGCTATCTGCCCATAAATTATCCTGTTTGAAGCTTAATCTAATATCTGTAAAGCATTACATGATCATTTCCTTAACCGCTAATATGACAATACACTTTTTTCCGTCTCTGTGCTTCTGCTCCCCAACTATAAAACGACGTCCAATCTCTAGTATTTTTAATTGAAGCATTTTTCACCAGCTATAGCAAAGGAAAAAAACTTTTAAGATATGTAGGCTGAAAAAATAGAATAATGGGAGTTAGGGGTGACCAAAGAACAGCAGCTAATTTGAACTGAAGCTTTTGTAGAAGCAATAGTCTAGGCCACTGCCTTTGTATGTTGGGATAAATTCACTCATAACAGGACAAGCATCTCAAGAAGAGACTTATCTCTGGGTTTGCAGGTATGAACAGGTAACAGTTATAACCACTCTTTCTGCTTGTTAGCGTAATTATATGCAAACACTCTTTATAACATACACAAGCACACACATATATACACACACAGGCACCCAGAACTCTCTAGCTCTCTATGCAACCCATGAGGTGTTTAAAAAGAGGGACCCTTCCTTTCTTCTCCACAAGGAATCCCAAATTTCTTTGGCATGACAGATCTCAGAGAGAAACTAATGTAATCTTGAGCACTTAGCGATGTGCACTTTTGCATTATAAACAAACAAGTAGTCATTTTCTACAGAGCACTACTATCTGAAAGAGAATCCCTACATGAAAAATCACGCCTAAAACTGTATTGATATCCTCAAAGTGTACCACTGTCTACATAGCTGGTAGCAGCACACCCCTGACATGAAAGTCAGCAGCAGTCCTGAGATCAAAAGGATACAGAAGTGTCATGCAGGAATGCCACTCACAAGGCTCAGGTGTTTCCTATTGATGACAAAGCAACACTAGAGGCTGTTTAAAATGATCCCTAGTAATATCATCAGAAATCCTTTGCAAGGAGATGGCCAGTCTTCAGGCTATTCTGACAAATGGCATAAACACAGCCTTTCTAAAAGTTCTTGGCTGATCAACAGTGAAAGGAAACAAATCTATAGAGTAAACAGCCAGCCTCATCCAGAGATACGTACCAAAAAGTTAGGATCTTGACTTAACCTAAGCTCTCAAAAAAACCTCAGGTAAGTAGTTAAGATTACACTGCTCTTAAATAGCTTGGTACTAGAAGCAAGCCTAATGAGGCTTAAATCTTCCTTATCCTTTAGCTAAAATAGTTGCTATTAAAAAGTCTGTCAAAAAGAAGAGGACGGCACAGGTTCAAAAGCAGCTTTCTCACCAGGGAAGCTAGAGCTAAGCTAACATCCACAGTAAGTAATAAATACATGTCTACTGTTAAATGACATCTGTAACAACACAAAACAAACCCCAAAAAAAGGAAGTAGCTAGTGTAAGTGTAGAGATAAGTGTAAGAGAGAAGCTAAAAACGTGTCAAACATTTCACAGGCAAGTTTCTTCTAGGTCAGCGAAGACATTGAGAAACTCTCATCAGTTGTCAATAGAAGATCCAAGGGTGAGCTGTGGTTTCAAGTGAAGCACTTGTGTCATGCTTAAGATAAACATAGTAATAAAACAAAACCTCTGTAACTACATGGAGTGGATTCATGGATCACCCTGAATTCATTCCTTGTATGCTTTCATTCTCTCGATACACAAAATACACTGTAGTGCATTTCTGCTGGCATAAGAATGTGTAAATTCAACTATGAAATAACAGCTAGCCCTAATTCCCTATTTCAGTTTATACTAGAGTTACCTATGCCTTAGTTATGCTTCAGTTTCCTTAATTCAGTGCACTGATGAATTTTCCAAGCCTGAACTTGATCATAGTTAGATAATGACAACTCTTAAAAGATTTGATGTGATTTCCTTCAAAGGAGGAGAAAGCTTATTACTTGTGAACCCAAGAGAAGTTGACAGAGTAACTAAATTGAAGCCTAGTGTTGAAAGACAACAGTAGTCACCTCAGGTCTAATTCAGCAAGAAAGTAAGTTAACACACAATAGAAGAGTTAAAGCTAAAAAGAAATGTCTAAACTTTCTGTAATATTGAAATGAAAAATGAACATGTCTATGATTTTGCTAACATATGTAACAAATACATCATGTTTTCATGAATATGAATGTAGTAAAAACAGCAAGAGCAGTTCCAGCTTCAATTTGCACCTTCTCCAGGGTCTAAAGTACCAGCAAAGGCACTAACAACTATCAGAAGAAAGTCTCCTGAACGTACTCAGGTACTCAGGATGGACTGATGAGTGCTGCTGAGCATTTCCTACTCTGAAAGTATATACTAATATAGAGATTCAGTATATTAATATAGAATTTAATATAGAATATTTTAATACACTAGCATATATATTAATTTAGTAATGTATTGGTATATTAGTAATATAGCAATATATTAACATACAAGAGTATACCTGTTAAAGTGATAATTATTATTAATAACAATAATAAAATTACTTTCAGAAGAGCAATCTTTCCCATTTTATTAAATTTAAAAGAACACATACTGGAGCACCTCTCCTAAGAGGACAGGCTGAGAGAGCTGGGGTTATTCAGCCTGGAGAAGAAAAGACTCTGGGGAGACCTTACTGCAGTCTTTCAGTACTTAAAAGGGTTCTATAGGAAAGGTGGGGACAGACTTTTTAGCAGAATCTGCTGTGACAGGACAAGGGGTAATGGCTTTAAACTAAAAGTGGGAAGATTTAGACTAGATATAGACTTCTACAATAAGGGTGGCAATACACTGGAACAGGTTGCCCAGAGAGGTGGTAGATGCCCAGTTCCTGGAAACATTCAGTGTCAGGCTGGACAGCACTCTGAGAAATCTGATCTAGTTGAAGATATTCCTGCTCATTGCAAGGGAGGTTGGACTAGATGAATTTTAAAGGTCCCTTTGCAACCCAAACCATTCTATAATACATTTAACATTGATTTTACACATCAAAATGTTGCAAATAATTTGGGTCTTACTATAAATATTTCAAGTCATCTTTTGATGGAGATATATATCAAGGTCAACTGCAAGTCAGAAAGCTGACCAGAATTTACAATATGTTAGTTGTAAACAAATATGGGTTTTCCCGTCTGTCTCCTGACATATGTGTAGAGATCTGTGTACCTAATGAGAAAATAAGCAGAGTTCAAACAAGAAAGGCTTTTTGTCAACTGTTTTGCAATCTCTTCTGCTTTGTTAATTTGGTAAAGGACAGTAAAATCAGTGCTCAGAAGCAGTCGAGTAACAGCACACTTGAAGAGTATTCCACTTTAAACAGAAACAATGCACTAAACAGACTGAACAGTGTAGTCCCAGCTCTGCACTAGACTGTAAGCACAAGATCGTTATTGACGGAATGTGCCCTAGTGCACAGGATCATTAGCTGATACAATGAAATTAAACCTTGCCTCCTGATTGGCAGAAGTCAGTTTAGTTGTCAGTTCTTCCTTCAGGTTCTCCAGCTGCTGTCGGAGCTGATTCTTGTCATCTTCCAAATGCAGTTTCTCCTTCTCAAACTGCTGCTCCAACTCCTTCAGAAATAAAAAGGATGGGGAAAAGCATTAATTACTTGCCATAGCATCACTGCAAAATACAGATGCACCACAAAAAAATTCCTCCTGGCATAAACAATCCTGATCTCAACCAAGAATCGCCCTTTCCTTTAAGTGTTAAAACACAAAGATTTATTTTCTTTTACAGAAGATGCCTTCTTTTCTGAGTTCATTTTCTAATCCTACATGCTTCAGCCTTTACCCCACACCATATCTTTAAAATTTAGGTAGAACAAAAAGAAATCAACAATTAGTCTTCAAATTATATAGAAAAAAAACAAAACCACCACCAAATCACACCTCAGTTTTCACATTATCCCTGTGGAGTATAATAGCCAAATTCTGAAAGCAATAGTGTTGGATGAATTAGATTTCTCTTACATGAGCCTATGTTGTATATTTGTTAAGAATCTTTTTCTTTTAAGGAAAACTATAAACGTATGCTTCAGCTTTATTAATATCCAGGATATGTTTTCAGAGGTACAGTTTCTATCACAAAATACTTAACATGAAATATATTAAAATTAAGAGCTTTATTGCGTATTCCAGCAGAATATACTATATAATTTATTATACCACAAAGTCAATGCAAATGAACATTTGCCAGATAAGGTGCTCCAGAGCCAGGCAATATGACTTCAAGGTTTTCTACGCAGATGCAGAGGATCCTGTATGAACTCCCTCCTAGGGGTTCAGCTGTAATGCCAGGCTTAGCATTGATTAGTCTCTGTAGCCACAGGCTCAGATTTCTGAGAAATCAGAAGTATCTCAGGAACAGCTATGAAAATACATAGACCAGAACCACAGGACAAGTGATGCTTGCTAAATGAGACATTGTTCAGTTTTTCTTGTTTGTGTTGTGAAATCTGCTGTCTGCAAAATTTCACTAATGCTATTCAGACCCTACACTAATAACTGAGTAATTAGTTCTATGATACTTGTCAGTACAGCTGTGCAGTACTGCAAAATTATTAGCGGCTCTATTTTCATAATCTTCCTATGAACTGATGCCATTTTTACAGCTTATTTTATAGATAGAATAATTGAAGCAAAGAGATATATTTAAGCCATTTCTTGAGTCCTATTCTCATTCTTTAGAATTCTCTTCTGTTCCATTTTTTTCAAAGCTTTCCTAACTCCAGATGCCTTTCCCAGACTTCCAGTCTCAATAGGTCCTCATGTCCTCTGTCCCAAAGCTCCTTGTATATCATCTTCTTTCTCATAGCATACTCAACTTCTCTCCACGTTTGAGACTGACTGTTCCTTTTCTTGAGTTACTTGAAGACCATAACTTGTGCTTAGAGAGACAGGTTTGACAGGAAACAGTACGCTGATTAAGATTTACTGAGATCTTGAGCCTGATATATTTTCATAATTAATCTTCCCTTGCTAAAATCAAGTTTCACATTTATAGAGGTGCTCCCGATTTTAACTAATTTAGTGGTTTAAGAACAAACGTTTTACAATATCCTTTGTTTTATTTAGTTTAGTAAAAACAAAGGGAAAAAAAAACCCCAAAACCAAAAAGGAACCCCACATCCCTACATCTTACTGAAGAAAAAATATTCCCAGAAACCTTTAAGAGACATTGAACAAGCATGCTTAAAGTTACAGGAAGTGAACTTGAAAGATCAGATGCAGGTATGTCTTTGAGAACTACTTCCATCACTGGCAGTCATAAAAACATCTTTGGGACTCAGAACAAAATTAAGAGGCAACATCAGTAAAACAATTTACAAAAACCAGTAACCAAATAAAAAACAGTCTAAGATGCACATCAACTACAACTGTGTTTCTTGATATGTTTCCCATGAATGCACTAGAGGAACCTCAAGAAGCCTTAAATTAATCAATTAATATTCACGTACATAAAACCAGATTAGGAAACAATAATTTAAAATTCGTCCTCTCATTTATGCCAGCAAGAAAAGGCCAATTTTGTGAAGAAAAGCAGCCTTTTAGCTTCAGGATTCCGAAGGTAAATGAATGGTTGATAAACAGTCAGCATAATTTTATGAAGTTAGGAACAGCTGCTGTTATCTTCTGAGTATACCTATAGTCAAGTACTAATATAATATCCTTCTGGACTGTTAATGAAAATTTTAACTAAATATTGAAGTAACAATCTCTTATCTCCTTCGGAAGAACTGATCTTGAGCAATATACAAACCTTTCTGAACACTGGACACTAAACCTGTGGAAAAAATTACACCTACTATTGAGTATTTCTCTTCTATATATTGACTTATGACAGCACAAACACTGTTTGTTGGGGTTTTTTTTTGTCAAGGTGTATATTATTTTAATAAAGGCCAAGCAGTTTCTTCTGAGAGACACAACAGATCTGCAAGTAACTTTGAATAAAACTTGACATACAACAAAGCCACCATGCAGTACAAGATTCAAACTCTAACGCTTCTTAGTAATCAAACTATAAAAAGCAAACCACAAACCTACCATCTGCAGTTTTTTCTTATCCTTATTAGCATTACTGTGCGCAGCCTCAATTGCAGTATGGTGTTTCCATGCTAATTCTTCTAAGGTCTTAGAATGAGCCTCCTTTAACTGTGCAGCCTCTCCTTCCAATCTTGCTTGCAATTTTACCAGCTCTTTCTCATAATATTCACGTTGTGACTCCCTTGCTTCATTTACTTTCTGTAAGAGACAGAAAAATACAATAATTTCTATTAAACAGTAGCAAAAAAATATACAAAAATATTACTGATGAAATGAATTTACAGAAATTAAATTCCATATTAAACAAATTTAGCCATCAGTAAGCACTGACTAAATAATTCAGTAAGAAGTAGTTTCAATATATCCATGCAAAGCAATATATTGATCCTGAAGCCTAATTTTCTCCTCTATTTAATCTGGGGAACCAGCAATCAGGTATCATACCAATAGAAAATTTCAGTTCAATATTTTCAAACACGTTCAGCACATTTTCAGACAATGCCTTTTTAAATTGTTAACTATTTCACGTTTTTCCTTACTGAGATACTTTAGATATTAGGCATCTACACGCGAGCTCATAAACTAAAGGAAAATGTTAAAAGATATCCAAAACAGTCTGAACATCTGACTTCCCACTACTCTAACTTTACACTCATATCAGTTATTCTATATTGCTACATGAGACAATTGGAACACGCTATTACTTCTCCTAGTCCAGTCATAAAACAAAAATAAAAACAATCCTTTTTCTTAGAATTCTAGGTCTTTTGTTTTTATTCAACTAAAGCCAATAAGCTGTTTAACCTTTTCCAAGGCCAGAATTTGCTGCCTTTGTCGCTCATCTAGACTCTGTGTTTTGCTCTGTAGTAAGTTTCTTTCCTCTTCCAGTTGGGATAGTTTTTCTTTTAATCGAGACTTTTCCGATTCCAAATCTCTTATTGTAACTTCTTGAGTCATTTGAGTAGCTTGAAGCATTCCAATGTGACCTAAAAATAAAATAGTTCTTTAAAACCTCACAGCATTGGTTTCATGTCATCTAAATTCAGTGATTTCCAAAAGTTCAACTCTAGTGGAAGCTTTCATATGGATCTCCATTATTTACACTGCAGTGCTTACCTTCCCCCTCCACTTCTCCTTCTTCTAGTTTTATTGCAAAATGTCCAACAACAGAAGAGTGCTTGGTGCTGGGGCTCCTTTACTTTCAGTTTACCTAGTTCAAAGTTGCGTGTTGACCCCAGAAAATGCAGAGGTAGGCAACAGTACGGCCATGGGCAGTCTAACTTGAAGAACTTGCCACATCTAAAATCGCACATTTTTACCCCATGACAAGCTGCACCACAGAAAGCAGAATGTTGAAATCTAATGGTAAAGATATTGTTTTATCAAACTCATAATTTAAGCCATAATATTTCAACTAATAATAATTAACTCATAAGTGTGCTATGCATAGCAGCTAAAGCTTTGCAAAACTTAGGGAATCACACTTTTTTTTTTATTTTGTTATAGGTATATGACTTAAAGATGTATCAGAACTCCTTCTTTACATAGTAAAGTGTGATTTAAATCCTTGCAGGTTAGAAGTTTGCTTTTAATTTATTTATATATGGTAACAAAAGATAGAGTCTACAAAGCTAGACTGTATAATTATCAGTCCTTCATATCACCAGTGGAAAAAGATTTACGACTTCAGATATAAATTAAGTAGAACAAGGACAAAGGTATCTGTATATCACACAAGAATTTCAAATTTGTCAGGAAGTACTATATACACACACATTCCATTATAAGCACACTCACACAATTTAGAGCTTTTGTAGTCACAACATGCTCTACACAGAGAGGTTTCCCCTTCCTCATGCTCTACACAGAAGATATGAAATCCAGCAGTTTCCTTTCAAGTTTAGAATCTCAGAATAAGTAGAAGAAGAACATATTTATTTCCCATGAAAGACTTAATGCAGGGTTCTCAAACTGAAATATGAATAAATATTTTTGCCTTATAATTAAGTACAAGAATTTAGTTTCTTTGGGGCAGGATTTTTGAGTTTCGAGTGTGAGCAGAAGAGAGATGGCAATGAGCCAGGGTCAGAAACCATTTCCAAAGGAGCCGGTAATCAATTATATTCCACAATAAAGGCTTGATGGCACCTCTGTAAACAGGGGTCCTGGTTCTTGTTGCACAATGAGGTGCTGTAAAGCAAAGATGTACAGTTGGCAGTGCCACTGAGCTCAGCAACAGCGTGGACACAGCAATTTCTGGTAAAGCTAAAAACCTCAGCACCAGGAGAGACCAGTGTTGGACGCAGAGTCTAGATGACTCACTGTCATCAGTAATAAGGAAAAATAGCCTGGATATTGCTTCCAGTAAATCTGGGGCTGGCTGGTGAACCTCTCCCATGCTTCTGCCTAAGGAAAGAAACAGGAATGGCCAAAGCGTGTATGAGAACAGGTTTCTTTCCTCCAACAGTTTCAGGCCATATTTTTCTAAAAGTGCCTCAGACATAATTTTTTGGAGGGTCAGACTCATTTGAGAACCAGGATTTGAGATCCTCTTAGCAGAGAGCCCATTCCTTTTAGTTATTTATATCCAGTAGGACCTTGTAGTCTCATGTCCCAGTTGGCCTCTATATTGTCCAAACATATAGTTCAGACTATTCATAGCCCTTACCTTAGCTAGCTCATTCATGCTACTTGTCCTAGGCATGAAGCCTTCCTAGGCAGCAGACACACTCAGTCCATCTGTAGAACCTGCTTCATTACTTGAAGGACAGAAAGCCTTGATACAGGCCACAGTCACGTATACAGTTTGAGGGCTAGACAAGATGTAGCCAGCTAATAGTAACCATTACAGTGCTAGTACATATAGTATATAATATAAATAATAAACTATTACCGTATTAGCAAGTTAATGCTGTGAAGTTATTTTCTGTCCATAAGGCCAACCAGTACAGTCTGGCAACATCCCAGCCTTCAAAATAAGGTGACCATATCGAAAGTGACTACTGGGAAGGGCCCCTGGGCTTGTGCTAACTTGCGTGGAAAATAATCAGGTACTTCTACAACTGGTCTAGTTGAAAAAGTCCAAAGATAAGTCAGGGGCTTATTTTTAGTCTACAATCCTACCTATAGCATAGTTAACCAAGTTCAAGTACTTGGGCTCAGGTCCATGCCCCACCACTAAGCAGTTTACTAGAGAGACAACACCAGTAAGTTAAAACCTAAATGTGTACAGACAAATCTAAAAGCATTTTCTATGCCTTCCTTATGCCAACAAGCACAGAGAGGTAAAGAAAACAGCTACAAAGAAAATCCTAACAGATTCATTAACCAATAAGCTGCAAGTCTTCTGACAGTAGATATACACAGCAAAGTACCACAGTTTCAGCAAAAAGACAAGGCAACTGAAATAGTATTGAGGAATAGGAAGCATTTCTTGGTGATTGTGTGAAGAACAGACACACAGCAGCAGCATTCTGTACAAGTGCTGTTAAGGCAAGAAATTCCAAAACCTGGGAGATGCCATACAAAGTAGAACATCTGGACAAGTAAGTACACAAAAAAAGAATCTTAAGTACAGTGCATGTGATATTAAAACAGTTAGAAAACAAAACTCAGAAATACCTATGGACAGGATTGAACACTCTTTAGGCACTCTAAATATGCATGAGATTAACCGAATAAGGAAAGGCTAGAATAAAGAGATGAAGTTCATTTCCAGGCTAAGTTACTGACATACATACTGGCTTTGAGAACAAGATCAGTGGCCTGCTGCTGTAAGCGCTCTCGAGCGGCTGCTAGTTCACTTTCCACTTCTTTGTGTTTGCTTAACAATGACATCTCCTCTTCCTTCACATCATCTAGCTGTTTTTGAAGAACCTAGAGGAAGAATAGAATAGTGCCCATTATCATTATATACAACCGTGTTTAAGTTTAAATGAGCGCTAGATCAGAAGAACCAAAAAGACACTTCCAGCAAACAAGTTTTATTCATATAAAAGCTGAACTCTTGTGATATTACAGTCATATTCATTTTGTATTACACATTTTTCCAAAAATACTGGTAAAGCACTACAAGATACTGGATACACGATACAACGAGAATGCATAAGAGAAAAGTGACAATATTCAAAAAGGTATATGAAAAACAAAAGTGGTACAATGGTTCAGAGTTTGGGGGTCAATTTGAGAGGCCTGGTTTCTGATATCTGAGAGTTTCTCACACTAACAAATACATTGTATGCTAATAGAAGTTTACAGTGTCCTTCCTCACAACTCAGAGTGTTTAGTACTGACATAGTAAGCTACACACGAATATACATAAAATGAGAGGCAGGCAATTGGTTTAACTTCTAGATGTTTTAAATCTGGTGTACTGATTCACAATAGCATATTGATGATGATTATGTGTTCTCAGCCACGCAGGAAGGAAAAGGAAACTTTGTTCTGTTCTTAAAGGAAAACTGGATTTTTCATCATTCAAGTCACCGGAATAGTAAAGAGATTATTCCAGAAAATAAAGCAGGAAACAGAATTGAGGAAAACACCAGGCAGGTTGTCTAATGAAACATGGACACCAGAAGTGGCAAGATCATGCCTTTGGTCACCTCATGCAAAATGATCAGATCAGGACCCAACTTAAAAAAATACTGTACTAGACTCTTCCTCTTTGGACCCAAGACTTAACTCAATATTGCAGGAATGAACAATATACAGTAGGTCTCCGCTGTAGCTTGCCAAAAACCCATCTCCTTGATGTAATCAATTTAAAGGCAAAAGTTCTATTATTTCATTATCTAAAGAGATTTGGAAAGGAACTTTTGGAAGGCCCTTTGGGAAACTGGAAAACAGTATTCTGAATTTAGCATCTGATAAAGGTGGCAGTCTTCTTTCATTATACCCTGTAGCCTTTAATACAAGACGAATAGTCCAAAAGATAGGCTTCAATTAGATTGTAAATGGGAAAAGCTCATGGCCCATTTCAGCTCTACTTAGTGATGCTTCCAAAATTACAATGAGCATCACATTTATGTACTTCTGGTCTTAAAACTTGATAATAACTAAATGCAAAAGACAAGATAAGCTTAAGCTTACCCAGAGTTTACTGTTCTCCAGACCTCAGCACTACTACCAAAAACCAAGCAGTGTTTCACAGAATCTTTTCCGTCAAGTCCAGCATACCCAATCCTATTTTGACCAAAAACTACAGTCTTTGTATTTCTGTGATGTCTTGTCCTTATGTAAGGACAAGAAACTTTAGTATCTAAATTACCAGCATAAACCGCAATGTAGTGTTATCAGCTAATTATCACAGCTGCTCACTCATTGTCCCCAGCAGGATGGGGAAGAAAACCAGAAAGGTGAGAAAACTTGTGGGTTGAGATAAAGACAGTTTAATAGGTAAGGGAAAAGTTGTGCATTCAAGCAAAGTGAAATAAGGACCCTTCCATTGGCAGGTGGATGTTTAGCCATCTCTAGAAAAGCAGGGCTGCATTACATGTAACTGTTACTTTGAGAAGACAAACACCAAATGTTCCCCCTTCCTTCTTCCTCCAGCTTTCATTGCCGAGCACAACCTCACAGGGTACCAAAGTACCCCTTTGGTCAGTTGGGGTCATCTTTCCCAGCTGTGTCTCCCACCAGCTTACTTGCTGGTGGGGCAGTGTGAGGAACAGAAAAGGGCTTGACTCTGTGTAAATCCTGCTCAGCAATAACTAAAACATCCCTGTGTTACCAACATGATTTCCAACACAAATCCAAAACACAGCCCCACACTAGCTACTATGAAGAAAATAAACTCTTCCCCAGCTCAAGCCAGTACATACTGAAAATGTGTGCAGCATTTCAGTTACTGCTTGTGAAAATGGCATTGATGATCTTATAATAAGAGTCTTAAAAAAAAAAAAATCAGAAAATTGCCTTTTTTCTTACCTCTCATAAACTTACTTTTCTTAACACTCAACATGTTTAGGCAAGATTGTCCCTAATGATCTCTACAAGCAAGACTGCACTTAATACAGAACACTCGTTATATTTATAGTCAGTCACATGACATCTCTGTCAAATATATTTCTCTAAAAAACTCAGCAGTCTAGAAAAGTGGTTTATCAACTTTTTTAGCAAGCACTTCAGTTTGTCAGTATAAAATCTCAAATTATATCAGTCGCCAATATCCTTCTTCCATCTCAGAATCCTTTTTTTTGCAGGGGGTTGAGGAGGGAGGGATGAATTTATGCATAAACCTGATACACACACAGCTTAGCTTTTTGCATATTTTTGTTTTCTTTCTGTATTTCTTTTTTTCTTTGGGGAACACGGTTTGGTTTAGGTTTTGGGGTTTTTTTTGACTGTTTTTTAAGTGGTATTGGTTTTGAGTAGTCTATTGACTATACTGTACTTTTGGTAGTGTGACTAGAACAATTAAATTCTGCTCATGAACAGCTGAAAGGAAGGAGACAAAAACTTCCCTGAGTAGGGGTTTCTAGATTCTACTGGAATATAAAGTAGCATTAATTTAGTTTGGGAAAATTAAACACAGAAAATAAACTCAATAATATAAGTTTTTAAAAAAGATTATAATCATGTACAAGTGACAGTATCTTCAGTTCATGTATTCCCATCACCTCATAAATAGGAAAAGAAAAGAACAACATAAGAACAACATAAATGTTTAAGAACAACATTATGTTGTTCTTAAGAACAACATAAAATCAGTCTCACCTGAACATTGTTTTCTGCTGTGCCAAGAGCCACCTGAAGTTTTTGGCATTTTTCCCGTAGACTGGCAGCTTCATCCTGGACCATTTGCAATTCAGTTTTAAGCTTTCCCAAGTTCTTCCGTAACATACTTTCCTGGTTTTGAAATTCTTTTCTTAGCTCCACTTCTTTTTCTTTGCAAGCATGCAGACTTTCTGCTGTAAAAAGCTGAGATCTTTTCAAAGAATCCAGTTCATGTTCATAGAAGGACTGTGCTTTGCTGAGTTTACCTTCATAGTCCTCAATGAGTTTTTTTCTTTCCAGTCTTAACTCTTCAACTTTATTGTTCAAGTCTTCCAGCTCCAGTCTATGCAATTCTTCTAACTTTTCTTGCCCCTTACTTAAAGTAGCATTCTGACTCTGTTGAGTCTTCAGAAGTTCTTGAATCTCAAGCCTGTGGGCAGCTCTCAAGTCTTCCAGAGCTGTACGTTTGTCCTTCTCATACTGTACTTGCAACTGTATGAAACTTCGTAGCCTTTCTTCAAACTTCTTTCTGATCTCTTCTACTTCTCTTGACATGGTCACTACACGTTGGACATGCTGAGCTTCTGCACAAAGCTGCATATCTTCAACTCTATCCTTATAGGCTTCAAATTCTGTCAAGGCCTGATGTTTCATCTTTTTATGATCTTCCAGTGACTCTTCTAAAACCTGGATCTTTCTCTTGAGATCCATTTCTTCTGCAACTTTACTTTTATACTGCAAGATCTTCTCTCTGGTCTCTGCGAGAATTTGTTGAATTTCTTCTTCGTGAGCATCCTTAAGGGCTTGGATAGCAGCTTCATGTTCATCATTTTTAGTGTTCAAAGCATATATTACCTACAAACATGAAATAATAATTATGAGAAAAGGCATTCTGGTTATCTGTTAAATCATAAGAAAGTACACCTGGGTGCTCTGAAAGTTACTTTGACAACCTGGCATGTTTTCATGATACTAATTAGACACCAAGTATTATGGCTGCATAAATGCTGTCTTAGTCAAGACAATCTTATATCTCTTGTAGAATGTTTTTTCTATACTTGTTAACCTGTAATTTTCCTGATGAAAGTTTTGCATTTCTATGCACGGTGTTGCTGTAAATACCACTGAGAAAAAAAGCACATTCAATGCATTGAAAAACGTGACAAGCATAGCCTAAACATTCTCCAACAGAAAACTTCTGTTCAAATTTTAACACACAGAGTATACATTACAACATGAAATCTAATTGGAACAAAAACCAAATCTTAAATTCCTCTTTTCAAAATGCTAACTATTCTTAAACATTTCATTTCAGAAACATCTAAAATGCCAACATTGGTTGTTCTGGTTTGTAGGCCTGATATAATTTCATTTTTGATAACTTACCTAGGTGGCATCTCATGTATGTGCATCTCCTAAGGTCTGAGATCCCTCACTACATAAGGCTGGCAACTTTCCAGCTAAACAGAAAAGTAGCTTCAGGAAAGCCAACAGTCTGGGAGCACAGGGAAGAAAGCAGCTCAAAGAGGCTGTGAAACCAGCAAAGCTGCTTAACTTTCAGTGAAAGTTTTGAAGTAACCAGATACATCCTGTAGCATGTTTCAACTGCACTTCTACATGGGAAATTGCTTTTTTGGTTTTTAACTAGGAAGTACTCTCACCAATAGAGAGGTATGGATAAGTACACATGTATGCATGTGTGTGTATATATTTATATATGTGTGTGTGCATATATAAGTGAATAAACTACTCATGAAATAAGCGATTTCAATACAATATTTTGTGATCCTAGAATATCAGCAAATCCACACAATTCCAGACAGGTTACATGCAGCAGAAGTATAAAACACATCTGAACAAGAAAAAAAAAATCTTATGATTAGTTTATTTTGTGTACCTTAAAAATTAAAAAGAAGCAACAAAAATGGGCAACAAAGAAACAGCAGAGAATTAGAGAATTTTGAAACTTGCGTGTGTGTTTGGTTTGGGATTTTTTTTTCTGAGGGCAGAACCTGGACCAGTGCTCTGTTACTACTCAGCCAGGCAACAGGAAGATTGCAGCCCTCGGGGCCAGGAAATATGAAGAAGGGCCAGTAGTGCTCTCCTGGAACTAAGCACAGAGCCTCTGTGTTCTGGACTGCAGAAATGTTTACAGTCAAGCATTCAGACAAGTTACAATGCTCAAAAGAGTTCTTGTCAGTAAAAAAAGCAGATTCCAGATTTGTACTATGCAATACAAGCTCTGTTTTCTGAGGTGGCGCTTTTTTTTAGCTTTTTTTTGTTGCTTTTTAAAAAATAATCCAGACATTGTATTCTAAATTTTATTGTCTGAACTAATAAACATATACCATTCTGTTACCAGAGACAAAATAAAGGAAAAAAAATAATAATGCAGGCTTGAGATTAAAAAGAAAAAAAAAAGACAAAAAGAAAGAAAAGAGTTCTGATACAGTATCAGATGGAAAGGCAAAAAAAACCAAAACAGCCTCACTCATCTTTACATAGCAAGGAATTAACTTTAAAAAAAAACCAAACGAACAAACAAAACCAACCACACTGCAATCTGTACACATTATCTAATAAAAGAAGGATGGGGTGGTGGGGGTGGGCAGAATAGCTCTTCCATGGTTTTGGAGACTGTTCTTAATACTACTAATATATCTGTAGGGAGCAGGTGGATTTCTGGCTTCCCTCCTCCCTAGAAAAAAAATAATATTTCCACTTGCAAAAAAGCTTCATGGTTCAAAGACTCAGAAAACTCCCCCAATACACTTTAATAAAATGAAAGCAAAAGTCAATGCAATTCCATAGCAGAATAACAGCTATCACTGCAATGCCCTTCATCCAAGGTTTCAACCTTTCATATTCTCATTGTCTTAGGTGATGCCAACAGTAACTTCCGATCACAAAGCTTTCAGCTCCCCTGTCATACAGCTTCAGCTACTGCATCCCAAAGGTTAGTTTGTCTTAAATAGCATCCAGTGCTCGATTCCTTTGTCAATATCAGAAATACTTTGAAAACTAAGGTTTTTATTTATTTAAAAATGAACATGCAGTACTTCGCATTGAGAGGCCTTAGTTTTGGTTAAAGAAGCTAGAAAATGTAGTTAAAAAGGCATTACAAAAAACATCACACTTATGATGAGGTTATTATAATAAGCATTTGCAGAACACTAAGTCAAATCCCACACTCAAATCAGCCCTTGAGTCCTGTCCTTGTGCATTGAAGTGCCATAATAATGTTCTTCACTTCAGGCAGTGTTCCACTCTCAGGTTATGCAGCACTATATTCTACAGAAAGTATAAAATATACAGTATTTTCAAGGGTATCATGATTTGGTAGTGGGACCCACAATGAAAATTTCAAGTGAAAAAATAAGCCTATAAGCAATGCTGGATTCAGAAGGTTTCTTTACATTCTCATCATCCTCTTACTCCATATAAAAAGCTCTGAACATTTACAAATTCAATAAGAACCACTCATTCTCTAAATGAAGGACATGGTTGTCTTATGGAAAACAACAATAAACAAAAAAAATGCATGCAGCTGAATGCTGTATCATAGCACACATTCTTCAGTAACCTCAATGCCATCTCTACCAAATTTCTCTATTATAAAGCTCGTTATTTTTTAAGTAATGGAACAGCTATATCAGGTTTTGTTTTTGAAAATTTGATGCACCATATTAGCATAGGAACATATAAAAAAAAAAGTCTTTACTAATGGAAACAAAAGCAACTTAACAGTGTTTCAATTAAACAAAAGCAGAAACTGAAATACATGGGTACAAATGAACACATTCAAAGTTCTAGATAAAACACATAGTTCTTACTCAAGGAGATTTCTGAAATTTGAAAAGCAGTAAGGTCACGAGAATTGGAGGTGGACAGATAAAGCAAGTTTTATGCTCTCTACTTTTAAAGCAGAGGATGAGCCATTTTCTAATGATGTTTGTTAATGCTTTTAAAAATACTACTAGTGCTTTCAGTACAACTGCTTATTACCAAGAAGCATAAACTGCTCATTTGAGCAAGTAATATTTTTTCCAGCTCCACTCTAAATGCATCACACATACTGCAGTTCTTATCAGGTGACAGAAAAAAAAAATGAAGTCACACTTTACTGTATTTTCAGTTAGTATACTATCCCAGAGGTACAGACAGAATCACACTCTCTCCAAGAATACCTAGACTGCCAGATAAAGGACTTAATACTTTTTATACAAAACAGTAACATAATTATTAATAAGAATCTACTAAAATACCATGTGCCTTGGTCTAAAGAACTGTAACAGAGTTGTTAGTCACAGTAACAACCTTTTGAATGCCAAGAATTGACTTTTGCAGTTTTTTGTTATATTCCATGTGGTAAAGTTAAATAAGTCTGTTGCTGCATTACCTTTGGTGTCTTGAACCACATGCAATACAAACAACAATTAGCGCTCAAAACCGTTCATGGCTGAAAGATGAAATTTTTATTTGTTGGCCGAGAAATACTTTTGACTCCAAACCAGATGTTACAGTTTGGAGAGCTGACCAACTCTTGCATGGTCAGCTGCACTTTGGTCAGCTGCTCCTGCCAGCAATTTAGTCACGATGGAATGCCTTTCTAATAAAAAAATGTGTCTGGTTCATTCTATTTTTACATAGAAACAGGAACTGATACCTACAAGAAAAACACATCACTACACATCCTACACAAACATCAACCTTAGACTTAAGACATGGTTCCCTGGGTCAGAGCACTATATTCAGCACAGTTCAGGTGAAGCATCTCATTCCTAGTGCTGCTGCCAGTGAGCACTGGTGCTATCTATACCTACCAGACTGAAATAAGAGAGCCTCCAGAGATAACCCAAGCCTGTGTCAGTGCTCATCACCTGTTGACAAGGAGCTGCACCTGCATAGCACTTTAATGATTTGAACACACAGACCAATGAGCCTGACCTACCCCTACAACCTATGGATACATAAGAATTGATAGATGCAGGAAGAACATACACTGAGAAACTGTAACAAGGGTTTTCTAGAGACAATTCAGACCCCACAGATACAGTGGGAAACAAACAGGAAAGTTCAGTCTGCAACATTGACAAGAAACATTAAAAAACTTCCAGGCTTTATTATGAATTAATTTTATGTAGAAATGTATTCTCTACGATAGTACAGAATGATCATACTTCTTGTTATAATGGGTTACATTCAGTTTTTCCCCCTTTTCTTTCTGTTGACCAAATAATGCCAAATAATGAGAAGTATGTTATATTTAAACAATTAAAATGTGTGTTATGATCAATGAAAGGTCAATTTAAGAAAAAAAAAAAACAAATAAAATAAGCAATTTAAGACCCAGGAAAAGCTTGGTTTTACTACACAAATTACTGCTCCTTACTACATTATAAAAATATAGTAATACAAGAAAATACTTTGACGTTATTTAAAACAGTCTTTCAGAAAAGCTATCCATAATCACAGAATACATTCTTACAAATGAAAACACATTACTACATACTGAATAGACAGCTAATTATAATATGAAATTTTATTCCTTGTCATGCATTGCTAGCCAAACATTGACCAACACAAGATAAGCTATCAGGATTTTTTCACATAATAATCTTTGAAATTCATTTTTGACTAGGACTTTTTTTTTTTTTTTCTGTAAGTTGTAAGAGAGAACACTGCTCAGAGCATTTAACAAGGAAAACCAAGTTCTCACTAAATCTGAAAGCCCGCTTTATAAAACTGTTATTATGTCCAGATTAAAAAAAAAAATCATGTTCAAGTAAAGAATTGATCAGTAAGCTTCCACTTTGTTGTTGAGGTTGTAGGAAGAAAACTTTAAAAAAAAAAAAAAAAAAACAACAACACACAAACAACAAACGAGGTGGCACAATCACTTGCTCAAATCACACCACTTGACAGTCCAAGTTTATTCCCAAGGCTCAGTCTGAGGTGAATCTAGGACAAGTTTACAGAGACCCACTGGGATACTTTCCAGTAACCTACAGGTATCTATCATACAATGAAAAACATTTATAATTCCTAACTACCTCTCAGTGTTTACACAATACTGACTATTACTTCTGTCATTTCACACCAACAACTTAAAGGTACAACATATTAACTACTATAAAAACAACACACATACAGATTAACAGAAGGGCTGAGGTTGGAAGGCCCAAGGTTGGAAGGCCCTTCTGGAGATCATCTAGTCTAACTTCCCTGCTCAAGACAGGGTCAGCTAGAACAGAATATGCTGAGCTGTGCTCAAGTGGGTTTTCAGTATCTCCAAGGAAGGAGACTTCTTAACCTTTCTGGGCAATGTATTCTGGTACCGGACCATCCTCACTGCAAAGTAAGTATTTTCTTATGTTTAACTGGAATTTCTTGTGGTTTAGTTCATGTCTCATCTTTTCATGAAGCACCACTAAGAACATGCCCACTCAGTCGTCTTTACTCCTTACCATCTGGTAACATACATTCACAAGATCCCCCTGAGCCTTCTCTTCTCCAGGCTAAACAGTTACAGCTCTTTGCCTCTCTTAGAACAACAGATGGTCCAGTCCTTTCATCATCTTAGTGGCCTTTTGCTGGACTTACTCCAATATGTCAATGTCCCTCTCATACTGGGGAGTCCAGAAGTGGACCCAACACTGCAGGCAAGTCTCACCAGTGCCAAGTGAGAAGGGCAGGATCACCTGTCTTGAGCTGCTGGCAACTCTGTCTAATGCAGTCCAGTATGTCCCATTGGCTGCCTTTGCCACAAAGGAACATTGCTGGCTCACGTTCAACTTGTCTATCAGGTCCCCAGGGCCTTTTTTTGCAAAGCTGCTTTCCAGCCAATCAATCCCAGATGCAGAACTTTGCAAGAGGTTCCTGTCAGTGCATTTCTCCAGTCTGTCCAGCTCTGAGTAGCAGCAAACCCATCTGCCTTATCAACTCTTAGCCCCATTTTTGTATTATCCACAAACTTGCTAAGTGTGCATAAGGTCACTAGCAAAGACCTTAAATAGTACTGTCCTCAGTATCAACCTCTAGGGTACACCAATAGCATCTGGCCTCCAACTGGGCTTCGTGCTGCTGACCACCACACTTTTAAGTTTTCAATCTGCCTTAATGTCTTCTTGCCTAGGATACACCTGGAAGAAATACAATGGCACACAATAAACAGCAGTGAAGATGGGTCTAATTTTAAGTTTCCTAGAAAAAAGCAATCCCACACAAAAAAAAAAAAAAATAAAAAAAAGAAAGAGACTGATTGCATATGCTTAAGTAGGAAAATGTAGTATCTCCATTAGAGACCTACAAGAAAACTGATGTCCTGGTAAAAGCATATAATTATATTGCTTTGTCCAGAAGTATCTCTTTTTCATCCCATCAAATACAGTATGAGGAATCTTGTTCCTCAACCTGAATGCTCAGTTACCAGTTTAACATCTGCACTTTCTTATTAAGGTCATCCAGTTGAATCTAATCTTCTGGAGAGCTACACTAGTGAATGATCTTAAAAAGTCATCCTATGCAATCACAATAAAGACTTTTACCATTGCTTCTGTTTGGCAACTGGAATACAATATGTTTTTAATTTTAAGGGTACTTAAATTGGAACTATTTGCTAGATTTCCCTCTCTTACAATACTTACTTTATTCTACATTAAATGGGAGACTAACTCCTCCTATTTCAGCATTTCAGACTACAGTACACAGGTATATCTGTTCTGATTTTTTCACTTCCAACAGAAATTCCCCATACCTGGTGAGTAAAGATGTTTGCCAGGATCTCAAGTTTGGGGCATTAAGAGCTGCCATAAGAATACAAAAGTCTGTGACGCCTAATATTCTAGAGAAAGAGGATTAAAGGAACACCAAGAAGCCTTCATTCCTCAGCATATGTAAAAAAAAATTCCTTTCAAAAGTCAACATTTGAGAAAAGTAATGAAAATCTTAAAACAGAGGAAGACATGTAAGTCATATAAGTAGACTTGCCAGGAAAAAAGAAAATCACAAAAAATTACTGAGCATTTGTGTGCAACTTCACATTAAATAATTAGCTCAAGGCTGGAGGCCTTGAGGTAGGCACAGGTCTGTATCATGCACATGTCAGTTTATATATATTCCGTCTCTCAAACAAACATGCCTAGTTCTGACTACTACTCTAGAAATCTCCATCTCCATACGAGAAAGGAAGTTTAAAAAAAATGAGCTAAGTTGGTGGCATATTACAAAACACACCATTAGCAAAGAGAAAATTTAAGAGTGATTTGAGTAAAGCACATACAAAGAGCACACTGATAGAATACTGAGAAATTACTGAGGCACATTTTAAGACTATTCTATGTACAACACAGCTTCCACTATACAGATTTTAATTCCACAGAATTATAAATGATGTCCTAACTTGTTAAGGGAGCACAGAACAAGCTGCAGACTGAAACATTTAGGAGTGGACAACAAGTTTGCCAAAGTTTTTAAATACTTTTTCAAAATTCAATTTCAAATTTAGTTAGTAAAATAGAATTTGTGTTATTTGGCTTGTTTGTGTTTAGTTCTGTTTTGTTGTTTGGATTGTTTTTAATAGCAGCATTTTTTTAATTAAAAACAGTTAGTACGAGTACCTTTAAGCAATTAATGCACTTCTCCTGCCATAAAAGGTCAGAAAAGGTTCTAATAAAGAGGACAATTTTTGATACCTAGCTTTCCATTCTGCCTTTAGTAGACTCTCTCCCTATTGTAATCATACTTAAAGAGAACTTCCATGGCTTTTTCCCTAAAGTTTAAGAGTTAGAAAGGCTGTGCATAATACAGCTGCAAAAAACATCTCTTCCATGAAAGGGAAAAGGTTATTTATCATAAAAACATTAAAGATGAACAAGCTCAGTGCACACCAACAGAGATACATGCATTTCATAAATGTCTCCTGTACAGATAAAAACTTCAATAAATGTTTGCACTTGTTAGCTTGCCATAGACTTTTCATTACATTTATAATATAACTCCTGTATTTTGGGCAGTCTCCAGTCACTGAACCGGGATATAAAATGAACTGGAACTCAGTGCAGAGTTTCCAATGAAATACTTGAAGTGCCATTAAAATGGAACATTAGTGATACTGGTGTGTCATAATAAAGAAGGAAATACATAATAGACATTCCAAAAGAAGCAAACAGCAGTAATTGACTGATTACCGAAGTATTAAGTGAACATAATTTACCTTGTACTCCCCAGGAATTAGACTTACTTTCTGCTCCATCACAAAGAAACCCCAAGAACCAACACAAGCTAAGGAAACCTGATCACCTAAGTTTCTCAAGTTGCATAGAAAAAGAAAACTTCAGTTTTCGATGTTTTGTAAACATCTAAAAGGAAAGCAATATAAGCCACCTTAAAAAGGCTTTTAAGCTAGATCACATAGAAGAGTCATATCTGGTACTGCTTCAGAAAGCAATATATGAAATGAGATGATAATACCGAAGCTCTCTAACCCATATGACTCATATCCTATACATGTTGATACATGAAGTTTTCACTGTAGGTTCAGCTTTCACCCTGTCCCAGCTGCCTGAATATAGACAAAAATTACCGAAATATGAGCTATGTTATCTACAGTACCACATGGCTTTTGTTTGAAAGCAATGTAGTTCTCTTTAGAAAGCAAGCATAAGGAATGTATAAACTGAGGTGAAGGTGTAACCACCACGAAGTTCATTTGTTTCAACATCTGATACAGCCTACTGGGACTCTCAGCAAGTAACACACCATTTATAAAGCCAAATACAAGCGCGTAAGAAAAGACCAGCCATGCATTATGCCTCCTGAGCTGCCATGTAATAAATCAGCGGCTTGAATTAGAAAGTCAAATTAATGAAATTGCTTCAAGCATGGAATTTTCAATCTCTGTGAAAATAAGCACTGTGATAAAAGAAAGACCTTCAAAAATAGTCCTTCACAGCTCTCTAATGAACAGAATTATCTTAGGTATTCATTCTGCATACAACTTGAATCAACCATTTCCTACTGTTACAGTCTGGTTTAGCACACACTCGCAATTGCAACTCAATGTCCTTGTATTGGGAGAGGTGTGGCAGCATTGCCACCAACATCCAATCAAAGCCCCTTCTCAGTTTTTGGGTTAACCAATAAGGTTACACCAGTAACAACCACTGCAAATCCCTAGCACAGACAGCTTTGGGCAACTTAAGTTAAATATTGAGAACCATACTGAAGGAAGCTGGGGGGTGGGGGGATAGAAAAAAAAGAAGGAAGAAAAAGAAAAGGTTTAGTGACAGATGTACAAATTCCCCTGTTTGCCTCCTGGTGAGAAAGAATCCCATTTAACCTCTAATCATCTATCTAGAGTATAGTTGACACATCTGCTATATGATTAGATCATAAACAGATGCAAGGGAACCAGGACAGGCCAAAGGACTACTCCACGTTGTGCTTTAGTCTCCAAGCTGCAATTCCAATTACAGATTTATTTTTTGACTATTTGCACATTTGATTTGAGCTTTTCAGGTATAGAGATCCTTACATGAATTTAAGGCAGTATGTTTGCATTGTATCTGTTTGTATTTAGGTTCAGTGAAACAATACACTGGAAAGTTCTCAGAGCCAAGCAACTGAATTTGCGTTGAGGAGATAGGTAGTTTGCCCTTGACAAAACAAAAAACATAGCAAAGAAATTCACCCCATAAGAATTATTCCATATACAAACAGATCACAGAATTATATGGGTTCAGAAGGAACCTCTGGAGATCACCTGGTCCAACCCCCCTGCCAAAGCAGGTCCTCCTAGAGCAGGTTGCACAGGAACTTGTCCAGGCGAGTTTTGACTGTCTCCAGAGACGGAAACTCCACCACCTCTCTGAGCAGTCTGTTCCAGGGCTTTGCCACCCTCAAAGTGAAGGAGGTTTCTTATGTTTAGATGGAACTTCTTGTGTACAAGTTTGTGCCCATTTCCTCTTGTCCTCTCACTGGGCACCACTGAAAAAAACCTGGCCCCTTCCCCCTTGACACCCACCACTGAAGTATCTATAGGTGTTGATCAGGTTCCCCCTCAGCCTTTTCTTCTCCAGACTGAAGAGACCCAAGTCCCTCACCCTTTCCTCATAAGAGATACTCCAGACCCTTCATCATCTTTGCAGTCCCCTGCTGTACCCTCTCCAACAGTTCCCTGTCCTTCCTGAACTAGGGAGCCCAGAACTGGACACTGTACTCCAGGTGCAGCTTCAACAGGGCAGGGTAAAGAGGCAGGATAACCTCCCTCAACCTGCTGGTCACACTCTTTCTGATGCACCCCAGGATACCATTGGCCTTCTTGGCCACAAGGGAACA
>VZRU01004782.1:110661-122712 GCA_013398155.1 Pedionomus torquatus
GGCCTCTGCCGCCGGCTTGCGCGGGGGCAGGGCGGGAAGCGGGCAGAAGTTTTAGGCAGGGTTGCCCCTCAGGGGCTTGGAGCAGCCGGGCCCAGCTGCCTGAAGCTTCCCCTCACGGAGAGGCCTGGAGAGGCGGCGGGAGCCGGGCCCGGGGCCGAGTGCCCGGAACGGGGGCGCGGCCGTCCGGTGCGTGTGAAGGAGTCCCGCGGGTGAGGTCTCGCTGGCCCTGAGCATCACTTGGAATTTGCAAATGATGGAAAGAGGTGGAATACTCAGTTACAAGAAAGATCTGCCTTAGGGAGCCGTGTGCCTCGCTTGCTCATAGAGATTCGTGCCTATATAGCATGCTATGTATGCAGCTAAACATAGAAACCTCTAGGTTGGAAAGGACCTTGAATATCATTGGGTCCAACCATCAATGTAACAGTGACAAAACCACATCCCTAAGCACCATGTCTACCCGTCTTCTTAATACCTCCAGGGATGGCAATTCAGTCACTTCCCTGGGCAGCCTGTTCCAATGTTTGATAGTCTTTTTGATGAAAAAAAAAATCCTAATATCCAATCTAAACCTTCCTGTTACAAGTTGAGGCTGTTTCCTCTTGTCCTGTCGCTTGTTACTCGGGAGAAGAGACCGACCCCACTCCCCACATTCCCCTTTCATTGCAGAGAGCAGTGAGGTCTCCCCTCAGCCTCCTTTTCTCCAGGCTGAGCAACCCCAGTTCCCTCAGCCGCTCCTCGTAAGACTTGCTCTCCAGACCCCTCACCAGCTTCGTTACCCTTCTCTGGACACACTTCAGCACCTCAATGTCTTTCCTGTAGTGAGGGGCCCGAAACTGAACGCAGTAATTGAGGTGGGGCCTCACCAGTGTTGAGTACAGGGAGATGATCACTTCCCTAGTCCTGCTGGCCACCCTATTCCTGATACGTTCTCAAAGCGGGTATTCTCAGATAAGCTACTCAACAGAGAGTACTAAGGACTCTTTAAAAGATGATTGGAGAGGCTGTTAATCAGGAAATCAAACATGTCCAACCACATTAATATATATATATTCTCACAAGGCCAGAGCCTTGAGAAGAGACATTAAATTGTTAAAGAGGTTGGCTATTTTCAGGAGCATGGAGAAAAGTATTACTTAGCATTTGCAAATGATAGAAATAAGCAGAATAGTACATTATAAGAAGAGATCCATATTACAGAGCAATGTGCCTCACTTGGTAATAGAGGTTTGTGCTTATATAGCATGATAACCAGCTAAACGTGAAGTGCTGTTTTATCACAATAATAGGTGGTAGGGGCAAGTAGTGTTAGAATTGCAGAAAGTAATAAATTAGACAAGCACTTGACTGCTCAGTTGCTTCAGGTTTTGGGGAAAGAAGCAACACGGTGCTCACAGATTTTGGGGTGACCCAGCTGGGCAAAGGGGGAGGCATTCGCTTGAACTAGCCAGTCTCTGCCATTGCTGCAGACACTGCCCCTGCAGACTGCAGTTACGGACCCATGATCTGATGTGTGCAGAACAAAGGTCCCCCCGCCAGAAGGAATTCACAGCTGAATTTAGCACATCCTTTAGCTTGGATTTGACTGCTCTCTTCTTCTGTTTCCACCCTGTGCAACTCCTGAGAATAAGCACCCTCTTTAACAATTTAATGTCTCTCTGCTAGGCTCTGGCCTTGTGAGAATATATATATTAATGTGTTTGGACACATTTGGTTTCCTGATTAACAGCCTCTGCACGCATCTTCTAAAGAGTCCTCGGAACTCTCTACTGAGTAGTTTATCTTTTTACTCATTTCTTTCTGCTCTAAAAATCTCTTCTTTGCCTGCATTCTTTACAGGCAGACAGAAATATCAAAGAGGTAAACTACAAAAATACAAAGCTTAAATCTGTTCTCAACAAGGGCATGCAGAAAAATATTACTTAGAATTTTCAAATTATAGAAATAGGCGGAATAGTAAATTATGAGAAGAGATGCATATACTCTTGCTTGCTAATAGAGATTCATGCTGACATAGTAGGATAAATAACCAACTAAACATGAACTACCAGTGTAAACCTAAGGTCACAGGACAAATTGGATTCTTTGATGTATAGATGGGACACTATCCAGAAGGTACAATTAGGTGCTGCTACTTTTGTACAGATTGTGAGAGTACAAGAGAATTGCTTGCATCGAGGTCTGGGGTATGTAATTTCTGTGTGTCAACGCACTGGAAAGGTGCTCAGAAATGGTCCAAAGAACTACAGAGGTTCTGGAAAAAGTCTCATGTACTGAAATACATAATAAACCCAACCTATTTTGAATAGCGAGGAGTCTAAAAAGTTATTTAATCCCAGTTTTTAAGTAGCTGTGTTGCCTTAAGCTCAAAATTTGCATTGTTCAGGAAATTCCGACACTGTTTGGTTTTTTTTTTTTCCTTCTGAAGTGGCCCATTCTGGCAACAGAGAACAAAGGACAGATGGTGCCTACCCAGGCAGTGATTCATGCAGATGAAATACAAGGGGAAGAAAGAATATTAGGAGCATCTGTATCAAATCTGTGTCCATAGATGATATCCATGAATAGCACATATTGTTAATTCAGTTTTATCAAATTAAAAAATAATTCAGTGGCAGAGGAGACTGATGTTCCATGTCTAAGAAGGTCAAACTACTAATTAAAGCAGTAGACTGATTGTGAAGACTCGGTTACAGTTAATAGCTGTCTCTGGCTGATTGTGTGACCTTAAGCAAGCTTCTTAATTGTCGTGCAATAGGGCACCTTCTTTAGTGTACTTAATAATGCTTCTGTGAAGGGATAGCTGTCTCAACTTATTTTTGCTCATAGAAATCTCAAAAGTTACAGAAAGTATTATTTTAATTTTAATCTGTAATTTTAAATATTTTTAATAGACTTATTTTTCAAACAAATTAGAGTGGTTCAAATTTACCAACATTTCTTTTGAGATAACTCACTGTTTTATTATTTCAGTTTCTTCTGAGGAGTATGCATATTTGCTGTGGTTCGTATCGGCCCCAAATCATTATTCTGAAGCATTTTGAAGTGACATATGCGCTAGGACAAAACAGTCAAATATATTTATTTTTTGTGTCCTTATACTGCATCGCTAAATACTAAATTTTGTCTAAGTGCTTTTATATCAAAAAAGTGATTAAATATTCTTTGTCAATATTTCATGTGCCTTTTAGTAGTAGTTTTCATATTTACATTTATTCAAGCTTTGGCGTTTTATGCCATTAGAGCTCAGATGGTGACTGCTAAGAAGCTCTTTTCCATTCAGGTCTGCATGTGTAGCATAGACCCTGTTTTCTTTAAGGCTGTAGCAGAACAGTCAAGATCCTAGTGGTTTTTTTTCCCTTGGTGGGATTTCACGTCTCATCAATGTATTAGGTTCTGTAGATCCAAAAGTCTCCCAGGGCTTGGGCTGAGGCCGTCCAAGAGGAGACAGCTCTCAGTACAAAGACGGCTGAAGGATACAAAAGGCAATGGGGTCTTGGTGCAAAAAGCAGGACTTGACGTGTATCATTGTTGGAAAAGCTGTACAGGGTAGCCTTTAGTGTCTTGTTACCATGGGCTTACGTAAGTGACATACAATTTGGATCTACCCAGAGTCTCCATGTGAGCATAGGCACTATTTAGGAATGCCCTTGTGATATATATATGGAAGATTCTTTATAAATTTGGAAACAGTGAATACATGTTCTAAGATGGCATTTTTATGTATCTGATATGCATATATAACAGCATAAGTGCAAAACATACAATGATACTACAGTTTTGCTTTTTTTCTGCTGTAAAAACAACAGGAATGCCTATGTGAAAATCTACCTGTGCTTTTTTGTATTCTGCTGCCTATCTGTTTATCTGACATTTGATATTCATGTGTTTGGGTATGTGTGTATGTTTTCTAGAATTATGAAATATCTTTACTGAAGTTTGCAACAACAAGAAAGAATTTAATTTACATTCAATCTGCTGGGAATATTATGGGTTACAGATTTCCATGTGTAGAAAACCCCCTTTATTTATCTATCTCATCACAGCTTTGGCAAAGATAAATGTGTGCAATCACTGTATGCCTTATTTTCAAGCCATAGGCACAAAACTTCCTCCCTCATTCTTTATAGACAGAAAGTGTTACAAGGTCTAAGCCTGCTTTGTGATAATGCTTTTTGACACTACTCCGAAGATGTCAGAAAGTCGGCAGCTTTTACTGAAAGGACAGTTAGCAAGAAATTTGACCTACTGGTCTTTGCAGGTTTCTGCTGTTTAATTTGTAAGCTTGCAGCTACGACTCTGAACAGTTGAGTTTTCAGGGTTTTTTTGCAAACTTGTATGTGCTTATATCACAATTCTCATTTTCATTCTTATTGAATGGTTGAATTAGACAAGTATTTGGTAACTAGATACTTAAAATATGGAGATTCTTAAGAAAAGTACTATTTATTTCTACCACAATACCTAGGAAACCAATTTTTATAAGCATACCTTAAGTTTATATACAGAATCAATTATTGTCATGATGTAATAATTCACCATTTAAAAGAACAGAATAAAATACTCCAAATAAAAATACAGTTTAAACGTCATTCCTGCTTTAATTTTCTGATCCAAACAAACCTGATGGACTATAATAACTGAATAAGCCCACAATGTCCTACTTTAACATAAAGACCTCATTGCTAAGGCTGAGGTTAATCTATGGTGCTGAGATTTCTATGTAAGAATTCATACAAAACAATTTTGTTTTGACAGCGTACATGTAAGAGGGATTTTTCTGTTAGCTATAGATAATGATATAAAAAGGGCATATTTTCATATCTATAAAGGACAAAAGAGTAGTCAAAATTGCCTCGCTATAGTTGCATATATAATCATGAAGGATATGCAAGGGGCAAGGGGAGGAACCAAACAAAAATAAATACTGAATATCCTAATAACTTTGAAATAATCTCATGACCTTTTAATTTGTGAGTTAGCAAGACTGTGATTTATGTAATGTACACAATCGGGTCAACGTTTCAGAATACTCTTCTGAGCAATTCAGTCAATTAGCCTCTTTTATCTAGGCATACAAATAAGCTTTCAGTCAATAACAAGTCAGTGATACAGGGTGACAAATACAGGTTTAGGACTCTGCCTAGTAGATCTTTGGTCCTTACATCTCTTGGGTTGTACAATTTTATGGCTGTATGCTGCCTTGGCCTTCAAAGCTCAAAAGACTCAACTCCTGCAAATCTCAAACTCATATGTGTGTGAAACCTGGCATAAATCAGATATTTCAAGTGAGCAAGCAGAGAATGGTGAACACACATCTGATACAGATGAAGCTGTTGTGTTCCGTGTTCCTTATTAAGCCCATCTAGAAAACTGTTGTGTTTTATGTGTGAAAAATAATTTAGGTCACCAATACCTAAAACCAATTCCACCTCATGCATGTGTTGAAACTGGAACTGCTGTCAGGATATAATGGAAGAAAGAGTGTTTTGGCTGCAACTCATGAACAAGCATGTTTGAACAGTTGGGGTTTTTTCACAATTCTCTGGAAATTAATTTTTCAGATTCTTTAGAGATGTGCACTGATACACAGAAAAATTCACACGAACAATTATCTCAAAATAATTCTTTCTTAAGGTCCTCATGTTATCCTCACATGGAAATATGCAGCTGGGGGCATGTTTGTTTTTTTTTTTTTATTTTAAAAATTAACAACTGCCCACTCTTTTATTTCAATTATTTTTATTCAGTAAGATTTTTATATTATTTTAATTTCAAGCACAAAAGAGTAATTAAGGATGCAAAAGTCCAGTGTAAAGGAAAAAGACTAATATGAAAATTGCAAGGCTCTGTCTTTCATCTGATATAGCTCTCTTTCAATACTTCTATTGTCTTATAACTTTGTTTTTTAAGCTTGATTGACATTTTTTTTGTAGAAGAGAAGTTATATTTTAAAGGAAATAAATTAAAATTACAGAGAAAACACAGATGATTTACAAAAGAAAAAAGGCAGCAAGAGAAGTGGGAACAAATCAAAACCAACACCTTGGCAAAACATCCCACTGCTTACAGTATACTTTAGACTGTTCTTTAGAGGTGAGAGCCACACAAAGTAAGGGTTGGTCATATCACTCACTGCTTTTCTGGAAGTTGCTGAGATGTAGCTGGGTAAAAGATGCTTTAACAGTCTACCTAGTCTAAAATATTATTTTCTCTTGTTTTAGAAAAGATTATCTGTTCTCCTCCGCTGCACTGATGGGAAAAATACTGGATGAATATGCAGGTAAATATAACACTTAAGTTTTTCTTAGTGTTTCTATTGATTCGTAGCTTTTTTCTTTGTAAAGTGCTAGTTCAGTCTAGTCTCTTGCTAATTTACCAGAACAGGAAGGCATTTACCAACAGCTAAAGTACCCAGGCACATAAAAAAACCAACTCACGCTTCTCCTGTCAAAACAGAGAACTAAACCTATCAGTGCTCGCCACTGGACAGAAAATTAGTAAGACAACTGCTCGTTATGAAGCCAGAGCTCATGCTGAAAATTCTTGTAATTGTTGATCGTAGCCTTACAGCATATTTTATACCAGCCTTCAGCATCAAGATGTAGCATGTAGCCCTATGGAACCTCTCAGACACAGGCTTTTAGTAATTAGTCATTTAATTTCCAGAGTTATTTTGGCTGACAAAACAGATCATCTGAAGTAAGCCTTCTTACTTCAAATAATGCTTCATTTTGCCTTTTGCCAAGGATATTTCTTGTTTGATAAATTATGTGCATTTGCACTAAGTTGCCAACACAATCCTGGAAAAGGATATAGTAGTCGTTATAACCTTTCACATCACCTGCAAAGATGTAACATATTAGCTACTGCTTCAAGTTTCTTCTTAGCAACCCTTCTCATTTTATGTTCTCCTTTTTAAAATTATGCATTTTTTTTTTCAGGTAGAAGAAATTAGACCTAAACCAGAGAAGTTGGCATCTCTGCATGGAGCAAATACTTGAGAGGAATGGTGAGTGGACAGGAGGAAGGGAACAGAGAGGTCTCACTGTGTAAGCTTGGGCCCTTCAGGCCAGGATTGGCCTTTATGGGAAGGAATAGGAGGCCAAAGAACTTGCTTTTCAAAGCAGGTCTGGTAAGCAGGACCCCCATGGGGGATTTTGGAGACATTAAAAAAACTGACACCCCTTTCTGTGCAACCTGTGTAAATCAGCCTTATTTTCCACTCCCTGGAATACAGCACACTAAATCCTGATCTCAGTTTCAAATCAATCTTTCTAGATTTATGCTGCAAATAATTTAGGGATGTAAAGAAGGCTTCATTTAATTTTTCTGTTCAAACTCAAGTTGTAGGCACATTTCTGCACATGAAAACAAAATTTTATCAATATATGCTATATTTAGCATAATTCTCATTATGCTGACTTCTCTACAGAGAAGATTCCTCCCTCTGCAGACGAGGGATCCAGTCTTGCTTTTTACACTGGAGTATAAATTTAATCAGCTGCCTAGGACACTTTTATCTGAGGATGTTAGAAAGTGGTTTTGGCTTTGCTCATGGACAAAATGGCAGATAGAATTTAAACTGATGTATAAAGTAACGTTTGAATTTTAAACTCTTTATCATAGACTGTTGATCTTTTATATTCTTATGCTCCTCTGACAGTAACTCATTAAGGAGACTTCCAATTAAAAAATGAATACATTTCAGTTAATTCAATTAATACATTCATATTTATCTTCGTTAGGATGAAAGCTTTCCTGTTGAAAGGAGCAGTGACCTTTGGTATATTATCAGAGCTTCTTTCCAGGGATGCATTAGGTAACCTTGCTAACTTCTGCAATGTTCCTCTAAGGACAGAATTAAATGCAAAGGAGTGCTGTGCGTGGGGCTGGGTTATTTTAATGCAAATGTTACAATGAACTAAAAAAGGAGACAAATAGAAAAAGATCTGTCATGGCCTTTTAGTATCAACTGGTAAAGATTATTTTGGTATGTTGATATGACTTGCCTAGCCCAATCTTGACATCATTTAAATATGCTGAACTTGTACAGAAATGTAACACACTTGTTTTCTTTTTGGAGGAAAAGCAGCCTTATAGGATAAAATACAAAAATAATTCTGACTGATAAAAATATGATAAAAAGTCATCAGTAGGAAAAAGCAGCTGTAGCAACAGCCCCCAGTTTAAGTGTCACTGCTCTCAGCAGCTTGATCTAACATATCATAATCATATACCCATTCATTTTAGGAGCACTGGTGTAGAGTTAAACTGGGCGAGGATTTAGTTCACTGTGTTCTATGCTGGCATTCATATTGTCCCATGTATGTACTCATTCAGACTCCAGGTTGCCTGTCAAATTCATGCAGTCTTGCAACAGGCATAATGAATGAAATACAGATTTATTTTTTCCTTATTGAGGACATTAGTGAAAGGTTGGATGGGACAGCTGAAAGCTTCACCGACTGGCACATCTTATCTACAGAGCAAGTAAAGGCATCGAAAGTATCAGGACTGCTCAGGTTTTCCTTCTCCCTCAGCACCAACAGGATCACTTGGAGACAGCCACAGAAATGCCCTGGTAGGAAAGTTCGAACAGATGGCTGGTGCAGCTCTGATCCTGCCCTCAGGGTTATTCTGCAGAGCAACACAGACAGCATTTGTCATCTGGATTTCTCACTATGATGGTATGGAAAATGGAGAGATTGGTTGCTTGAAGGGTTTTACTTTGAACGCAGCTAATTTATCTCCAACACTGGTTCAGGATTTTCCTGTCCGCATAGTTATCACCATTTTAGTCCCTGACATATATGAATTCAGATCAATGCATCTTACCCATGTATTTTGGAGGATTTGAGATTTGGAGACTGGGGAGGATTTTGATTACGCTTCAAGAAGGAAGAAAGATAGACTGGTGTCTTTCCAAAAAATTAAGAGTGGTGAATTTAGGGTTTTGCTAAAATTGTGTTGAAGCTCCAAAACTGCACAAGTGCCAATATTCAAAGCAAAATGGCTTTTGTAAAGTTTTTATTACCTTCAAATAGTTGAAGGTTTCTTTTGAATTTAAATGTATTGAAAACATAGATATTTTAAGGTGAATATGCATATGGAGGTTGCTGACTGAAAGTTCTGTTTTGTAGAAGCATTCCATAAAAATTATGGTTAAGGGGTGGTAAAGAAGAGTACTCAGTTTATTACTAATTTTCAATTAACCTGTCAAAATCAAGAGGCAGACCTCTTCATTGTAGTGTAATCCACTGAAAATAATGTAGTGACAAAACGTCAGGGGCAGGGGAAAAATAGCAAAGGTTATCTGCCCTGAATAAGATAACCTGCTATAACTGTAAGTTTTGGTGTCCATGATTATTATCTCATGACTGCACTGTTATTATTCACAGGGGGTGATGTTTTGATACCTGCTTGCCAGACATCCAGATTTGAGTTGAATAGGGAAGGCTACAGGATCGTCAGTTACTTGGATTAAAGTACATTGAGTCAGAAAATGTCCCATTATGCCCAAACTCACCACAACACAGCTTGCATTCAGCAGAACGCTGGGTTTCCAGTTCTTTACAGGAACCCAGCTCTTTCAAAAATAGTTAAAAATTTGGAAGGGATCAGGATTAACGTTACATAGGCCTGGTTCTGGATCAAAGTAAGAGATTTGCCTTGAGAATGGGCTGCATTTGAAAGTTAAAATATGTTCTTCCCAAAATCAGCATAAACTTGATTCAGTATATCATGCATATAAATTTCATAAAAGGATAGCATACTCTTTGGTGCATAATCAAGCTGGTTTATAGCCACAGAAATGTGACGATTTTTAAATATTATGAAAAAAAAATTGTAAATAATTTATTGAAAAAAGTTCTTGAGACTGAGAAAAAATACAGATGATTTCTATGATCAGAACTGTTCTTAAATTTACAAATTATTGCTTATGCAGTTTAAGAACAGGTATTTTAGACAAAGAGATTAAGAGCTATGTTTCTCCACACATAGCATGCAAAATGCTCTTGAAGCATCTTTTGATATTTAAAAATACTAGGGCAAAAGTGTAAAGATTACATATCACCGATAGTAATTTTTTACATCATTGTTAAATTTTACTTACAAATGTCCCTAATTACTATAACAAAAACTAGAATACTTGCCTGTAAGCATATCCTGTTAGATAGTAAGAGAATAATTTTGAAATCATTATTACAGCTCTTTGTAGGCTGAGCTCGTTATTCACAACAGAGTTTATCAAATTTCACATAAATCCTTGGGTTTAATATTAAAGTTTCCTTATCTGTAAGATTAGAATGATATAAAACCAAATAAAACAAAATAAAATATTTACAACATTTAACAAGGGAAGTAATAAATGCTGGTATTAGAATATCAAGAGTTACTTGAGGAAGAATTTCTGAAGTCAAAGATTGTGATGAAATGATGTGGTGTCTCTGAAGTAGGAAACCTGAAGGGCAGGAAAAAGAATTCACTCCAAGTCTTCATCCAGTTAAAGTGAGATTGGCGATTAGAGCCTCAGTCCAGCAGGTACATACTTAGCTTTGAGTAGTCAAGTGATCTCTTTAAGATCAGCTTTCACCTAATAAAAGCCTTGCCACAAACTCTACCGGACAAATGCAGAAATGCACTTCTACTAGGTATTTTTGCTAGTCAGTTTTTCAAGCCTTTTCCAAGAATTTTAGAATGGAAATCAATAAGAGAAATTAAATCTAATTCAGTCTTTTAGTAACAAGGAGGTCTCTTCCCAGCTCATCTAGTGAAACAGAAGAGATACCATTTATCAGCCTTTTACAGAAGGATAAAAGGGTTTTGATTTTGTTTTAATTAGAGAGATTTCTCCACAGTTAAGTAATCCGCAGCTTTCTCTAACATCATCCAGTTATGACATTTATAGGGGTTAATCCTTGTTTAAAGGTTGGTGGTTTTTATTCTTGCCAGGGTTATCAGAACCAGTTGAATTATATGAGACTGGGATTCCAAAAAGCACAGTAAAGCTACTAAGAATAATTACAATTTAATCTTTTGGAATCTGAAATCTGTGGGCTTTTGAATCTTAATATTCAAACGCAACTTTGAAGAAAACCCAGTAATTCTAATGTTTCTGATGATCCACTGTGTCTTCAAAATTCCCTCACTTCTTCTAAAGTACTTCTGGATCTGTGTAATTTCAAGTGCCAGGTTTCTGCTTCTAAGATTTTAAAACTTAAACTGTAATGCATACACAACAGTAGCTGAGGATAAGCTTTCATTCACTAAAACCAGATTGTGGTTTTACAGATGCCCTATAATGAATAAACTCCCTGTCTATGGAAACTGTATCCTCTCGTGCACTGTGCAGCTGGCTTCTGCACTATTTGCCACAGAAGCTTTTTGGTGCCAGACTATGTTTCTTTACTTAATGACTACCTAGAGAGGATCTTGGGAAATTACTGGGGAAAAAAGAGTGTCCGGTAGCTTCACATCTTTTTATTATAAATCACATAAACTGTCATAAAGAAAACTTAAATCTCTAGCACTTGGTTTAACTCAGGGCAAAATCACTTGCCTTTCAGAAGCTTTTTTCTGAGCCAGAGCTTCTGCTGCAGCACAAATGGCTCCATCATAGAAGCAAGTAGCTCTACATTTGGCATCCACCCAAAACAGAGAGCAAGGCCAAGTAGATATTGAGAAGTAAGGGACTGATTCTATTCCATGTAGCTGTCATACAATGTGTACTCTGGAGAGATGTCAAATTTGCCAGAGCAGGAATTGTAATAAAAATAGGCTCAGATCATCTCCTGCAGAAATAGCGGAAAAAGCCTTATTTTAAAACATAAATCTCTGTAATATCCTGGTGTTACAGAAGACCTTCAGTAGCATTTGTAACCCATTCATGTACTTGCCTAGGTGGAAGGCCACTTTAATAAAACATTAATTTATATTATTGCTCATAACTATGTAAATACACAGGTAAATATAGATTTCTGGTTTACATTATAACATGCTTGACATGCACATTGGTTTGGGGTTTTTTGTTTTTGTTTTTGTTTTTTA